>QFDD01001026.1:0-22191 GCA_006871305.1 Vachellia collinsii
GTCAGATCCTAAAGCTCATTCATTTCCCTGCATGTCTCATTGCTCATAGAGCCTTTATACTCCTGCAACAAGAACAAGTTTTATCTCGTTAGCAGGGGTTGATTATATAAATTATATTACAATGATCCCTATATGTATTTCTTTAATAATACTTTGGATGTTATTGCAACTTAAGGGAAAGAGAATACAAGAGCTTAAGCTCCCTCGTCCAGATGCACACCCAGTAGAAACTAGGCGGAGATTGATTTGGAACTAAAAAAATGACCATCTAGCCAATGCTAAAGTTTTACAAAGTAATCAGCTGTTTTCCCTAACCATCGTGAGGGCTCTACTGTAATTATGTATCTCTTTTCAAAAGACTATTCTTCCAAAGAGTTTTTAAACCAAACACGTTTTTTAAATTCATGGGACATATGCTAAGACGCCGTTTGGTTCAATTTCATGAAAGAAGATTCCATGTAATCATGATTTATTCTACTGATTACATTTTTTGATTGGCATAGTAATATAATTGAATATAATCCTGATTACAATGTATTATATCAAATAAGGTAATCTTATATATATAGCTGTGATTATGTAATCCGGATTACATATTGTATGAATTAACATGTAGGTACTTTTATATTTCATAAATTAATATTCAGAAATTTATATCCATCATTTTTAGTTTTAATAGAATTAAAAAATTTATTTCACATTTTTCCTTTTTCTTTTAGATAAAATATGAATTTCATTCAATGATTCCTTAATAACATACCAAACAAATTCAATGTAATCATCATTCCATTAAATTACATTTCTATATATTAGATTTCATTGCATTTCTATAAATTTCGGGAACAAAACACTATGATAGTCTAAAGCTACATGTGAAATCAAATTTGCCAAATCCCAGACTATAAAGCCATTCAATTGCAATATTCAAACATTCATAATTATAAACAACATTTTTTCTCATGTGTTTGTTCCTATATATAAACAACATTTTTTCTTTATCTAAAAAATTAATGCACAATTTTAATTTTACCCGTGATTAATTCCACCTCTCTCATCTTTTTCCTCCATTCATTTCCTTTCATCTTTTTCTTACACATTTTCTCTCTCTCACTCACCATCTTCGTAAATAATGGTATGTGTGAAAAACTAAATCATAAATCTTATATATTTATTGTTTTGGGTTAAGGGGCAAAAATGATCCGGAAGTTTTTTCAGAAGAACATTGGTTACACGGAAATCATCGAGAGGGCATTTTAGACCTGAAAGTTTTAAAATGGGGTATTTTGAACTCTGTTGTTAAAAAATTATTATAGTTGACTAACTTTTTCGTTGAAGAGCTGACGGTTAACATTAAGATTTTTACCGACAGGATCTAAAATGTTTCATTTTAAAACTTCTGGATTCAAAATGTTCCATGGACGACTCCGTATAACCAACGTTCTTCTAAAAAAAAACTTCTGAGTTATTTATTTTCATTGAGTCTATTGTTTTTAACTAATGTTACCTGTGAGTTTGTTTTACTCATTTGAACAATGGTTGTTTCAAAAGAGCCCGACCATTATACTTTTACGGAAACATGGGCCAAGTCGGCATGAATTGAGCCAACCTTTTGGTGGCATTGGTTGAAAAATGCTACCTTTTCCCATACACAGCACGGTCTATACAGTTAGTCTTTAAATGTACAGCTTCACTGGACCGGCAACTCCTGTCCAAGTCAAAGCATGAAAGCGTGACGCTTACGGCAGTGATAATGGAAGACATTGAAATGCCCACTTTGAATATATTAATGGTTTACGAAGCTTCCCTTTCGCACCTTATTATCTTCATTTGCTTCACGTGCTCATAATGTTGGAAAGGACATGTTAGGAATATCAGTCAATTATTTGTTAATTCTTAGTATAAAGTACGTATAAAAGAGGGAAAAACAAAGAGACACGTAATACCAAATTGGCTATCATTTTCCATTAGGAAAAATTGAAAATATATATATATAAAGGTCACATCGATTTGGCCGTAATGAAACTCCTTCTTCACATTGAACTTGTTGGGATTTTCTTTGATTGGATTTCAAATGTTAAGTCCATCTATCAAAATTAATTTTTGACAACTAAATATCAAACCCAATGGAGGACGATAGATGAGGTATTATAAACTCTTATAAGTGAAAATTTTCTCTATTTTTTGAAATTTAGTTAACTTATTATTTAAAATAAAAAATAAAAAATAGTGAAAATCAAATTACTCTTTTTTTTTTTTAAATATGCATATATCTTTGATAGCTTTTATGAATGGCTTTAGACTCGTTTTTTTAATTACAATATCCTTCCAATGGAGATGATTGTTCGAAACATTGTTAGACATTAAATTAAATATGAGCATCCATTTGAGTGATGATTTAAATATGGATTCAATGAGGGATTAACATCTTTCCCTAAATTAGTAAATTCAACACAGTGGTTTTGGACTCTTTTCCTCGTTTGGAAAATAGAATAGGTTGTTTTTTTTTTTTTTTTACTTTCTCCGGGACAAAAAATTGAATGTAGCCTTTTCTTTTCGGTACAAAAAAAGAATTTAGTTAGTTCGACTTAAAAGGATCCCGTCCATGTCCTCCTTCTGATGGGTTCTATAGTCCATTACTTTTCCGGCCGATTCTTTTGGACTTTGGTCCATTTGTCCAACTCCAGAGTCCATAAACATATTGGGCCGGGGAAAAAAATTAAGCATATTGGGCCATCCAGCCCAATTTAAATCACCAAACAAATATTGAGAAGAAGAACCCGAATCTTAAAAAGAAAAAAAAGATGAAGTAGTGTTTGAATTAATTTATTTTAAATTATATTAAAAATAATTTTTAAAATATTCAAATTATTTCTGGAAATCAGGATTACAGAAAAAATTTTGAAAATTCCTATGAAATTTAAATTTAATCTTTAAAATAATGATAATTTTTGTGTTGTTTTTTTTTTATCAAACTAAATCTATTTTGTGGAAAATAATTTTAAGCTAAACATTTTCCTGACAGTAATGTTAGACGAAATCCTTAGACTCAATAATTTTAATTTTCAAAAATCCATGTTTCTTGTGTTTTCTGCCAAAAAATAAAATATATATTTATATTTAGAATGTGTATAAAGAAAAAATAAAATGAAATGAAAACATAAAAGAAAGTTGTGATTGGTTGTTCGAAAGCGCGTCAGATCATCGCTGTGATAATATTACTACTCTCCTGAACGATAGCTCTTTAATATATGTATATATATCCCGGCAAAAAAAATTATTATGTGTATAAATATAGTCCGGGACATCCCTGTAGGCGATTCCTCTGGTTTTCGGAGGCCTCACCCTCATCTTCCGTTTCGTTTCATTATTTTCTCGAGGGTCAGACTTGGGACCCCCGAAACCCTAATCGTCCCAACCGTCCTTGACCGCTAACCATCACCCAGAAAAAAAATGCAGAATCACAGGTTGAAGCAGCAGCAACAAGCTTTGATGCAGCAAGCTCTTCTTCAGCAACAGTCTTTGTACCACCCTGGCCTTCTAGCTCCTCCCCAGGTTCGAGCTCTTACCTTTCGTGTTTTCTCTATTTCCTAATTTGCTTTGATTTCTGTTGCTTTTATGTGGATTGTTTCCTTTCTTAATTTGCTATTCGAGCTTTGTAGTCCTGTAGGGGTTGGCTTTGGCACCTAGGGTTAAATGGGCTTGCAGTGCAGATGGTCTTTTGTAGTTGGATATGTTAATTTTATGTTGCTTTTAGGAAATTAGATTGTGATAAGGTCACTTCTCTCGTCTTCTTCTTCTTCTTCTGTCCCCAATCTTTGTGAGTTCTTCATTTCTCGTACGTTCTTGCTCTCGGTTGTTTCCCTCCTGATTCTAGTCGAATGACCAATTTTGAAGTAAAATTTTAGTGTTACGTGCATGGCTTGGTCATGGTTGTGCGTAATTAAACACCTACTTAGCTGGGATTATGGCACGGATTTTTCTGCGAAAACTTATCACCTCTGAAAATTTTCCTAGTTTTTGGGAGACTACGTATGTATTTGCTTACTAAAATATATTTATGGTCTGGAGACTTTAGTTCATTTTGAATGCTTATTTTTAGACAATTACCTAATTTTTTTCCTGATCGTGTATTTTTTTTTGTCGGCCTTCGGTGGTGGTTGACAGCTTTCTAGTTATAATTAAGTCAGCTGTTCTTTTCTTGTTTAATGTACTGCGTGATCTCCCTCTCATCTGCGTGAATGCTACTACCTAACGGGATACGGATGGCAGGGTTTATGCTTCGCCGTTATTTAGTCTTGGAATTCTGAAGAGTGATGCAGATTTAGAGAATCAAACTTAGAGTTATGGCTTGTGGAAGTTCGTGAGTTTTTAGTTTGAAAGTGGATTTTAATTAAGCTAAAGCCTCTTTTTCTTCGTTAGTAAATTAAGAAAGTTGAGATGTAGAAGTTGTTTGTTATGGCATGTTTCTGCGGTAGTACTGTCTTTGTTAAAAAAAGATTTAATTCTTCGGTCAAGCTGTTAAAGTTGTGTGCTTTGATGCTGGGCATGGGTTAAACGTCCAATTTGTTTATTAACATGCTTGACTCTTCATGCTTGTAATAGGTCCTTATGAGTACTTTTTTTTTTTTTTTGGGATGCACTTAATTTTTTTTTTTTTTAAAATTGGCTATACGAGTATTGTTCAGAGGAAAGTAGGTCATGGTCCTCAGGGTAGCCCTACTCCGACAAAAATTTTGAGCATAAAAGTGTTTTGTCTTGCTTAAATGGAAGGAGTGATTAAGATGAATCAATTTTTGGAAGAACTTGACCGTACCATGCCTTTGTAGTTTGTAAGGATTAAGTAAAGGAATGCATGTGCAATTGTGACTAGTGACCTGTGGTTTTCTTTTCTGCTGCCTGAGGAATTCTTTTAACTTTGAGTGATTAGGATGGAACCTCTATTGTGCAACTAAGTGATTTTTTTAACTCATTCTGACATTATTTAGTTGTTAATGGTTGGGGTTTGTTGATTTGGCAATCATTCTAAGTCTCAAAGATATTTTTGGTAGTGTTTTTAAATCAATTTTCTTTTGTACACATTTTCAAGGAAGCGCTGCATCTCTGCTAAAGTTTACTAGGAATAGAAGGATTGAAGTTGTGGGTTTGATCTTGTTTTCCTATATTAGTTAGCTAATTAGCAATTAGATTTGTTATTTGTTAGGTTATGTCTTTCTACCCACCTATTCATCCAATTCATCCAATTTGATGTTGTGCTACTATACTTCTAGATTCTAGATAGGCAACAAACGTTTTACTTTGAGGTTTCCCCATTTTCCTTTTCTTTTCTTTTTTCACATTTTCGTTTTGCAGATTGAACCAATTCCAAGTGGAAATCTGCCTCCTGGTTTTGATCCAAGTACTTGCCGCAGTGTGTGAGTGTTTGTCTTGACATTTTTCCCTTTTTCTTTTATTTTGCCTGATTGCTTTATGACTGAGGTGCAAACAAGCTTAGGTACTCGTAACTAGATTTTGATCTTTTATTTACTTTTATATCTTGATTTGTATTAGAAGCGTATAAGTTACTAATGTTGATAAACTTGATATTTTTTAGCTTTCTTCTCAAAATATTAGTAGATTGTATGAAGATGTGGTTTTGTTATTTCCAGCTTACCTGCCAAAGTTATCTGCCTGTGCTCTGATTTCTTGTCTTTTTGCCTATTCGTCCTTAACATTCTAGTTTCTTGATCTTTGAGAATATCCAGGTACGTTGGGAATATACATACACAGGTAACTGAACCACTTCTGCAAGAAGTTTTTGCAAGTACTGGCCCAGTTGAAGGTTGTAAACTTATCAGAAAGGAGAAGGTAGGTTTCGCATATCTATCCGGTATGTCTTGTTTGGTTCTTTCAGAGTACGATCTGAATTGAAGTTTATATTTGACCGGGTTGCAACTTTTATGCAGTCATCCTATGGATTCATTCATTACTTTGATCGAAGATCAGCTGCTCTTGCCATATTATCTCTCAATGGAAGGCACTTGTGAGTATGATTCTTTACAGTTCTTTGTTAGTTTGGTTTGGATTTCTGCTTAAATTTTAACATTGCTTTGCAGATTTGGGCAGCCCATCAAAGTTAACTGGGCATATGCCAGCGGCCAGAGAGAGGATACATCAGGTTGACACATAGTTCCCTGTTTACATATGCTTATATATGTCCTGATGGACTTGTTCTTCTGGGAACTCTTAACTTGGTTATTTATGATATTTTTGTTTTGATTTGCAGGTCATTACAACATATTTGTTGGTGATCTCAGCCCTGAGGTCACTGATGCTACATTGTTTGCTTGCTTTTCTGTTTACCCCAGTTGTTCGTAAGCTTCATTTCTCTTTTGCACTCTGTAAAATGACTTGTCTATTGTGCAAGAAATTTGACCAGTATCCATTCAAATTGCAGCATTTTTATTTTTGTTCTGGTTGAGGGAATTCTACAGGATCCTGTTAACTAATGCACTAGGATGAAGAAAATTAGTTATTTATAATTAAATGTCAAATATTTGTGCTACTCTTCCTCAATTATCCCTAACATTCAATGAGATGTCTTAACTGGTAGTAGCTTTTTGTTGGAAAAAATGTAGCCTTAACTAAGGGTATTTTTGTGAAAGATACATTTAATGCGGGAGACAAAATGAATGGGCTCTTATGTAAAGGATCCAAGCAAAGTGCTCAAAATGGTCCTGTATTTAGGACCGGAGGGACTAGTAATTAGAACATGCTTAATAATGTGGTTGATCTCTTAGCATGGCTTACAAAAGTTCATCTTTTGTATGGTTCCAGAGATGCAAGGGTAATGTGGGATCAGAAGACTGGGCGTTCTAGAGGGTTTGGTTTTGTTTCATTTCGTAATCAGCAGGTACATTTTCTGTTGTAGAACCTATTATTCTGTTAGGTTTCTTTGCAGTTTAAAAATTCTCTGAACTGTTATTTTTACTCTCTCTCTGTTTTTCCTATCAAAAGGATGCTCAAAGCGCAATAAATGATCTGACTGGTAAGTTCATGAACCTTCATGCTTCTCTTTCTTTAGAAATCTTACATTGTCTTTAAGCCATTTTTTACGCTGATGAAATGTGAGTGATGAGTGAGCGCTAATATGTGATAATTTAATTCAAAACTAAAATATGATTGTAGCTCCAAGAAATGGTGCTTCGTGGATGTCTTTCATGGAATACTGGAAATTGGGATGGCTTTCTATTGTCGATCATTAATTGAACGGTTAAAAGATCTGTGCAAATTTAAGATGGAAAAATCGTATTAGTTATTTTACAACTGCTGCATATCTTCAGCGCTCTTGATTCTGTAAAGAGACCAGGGCCCATTTGTTTCTTGGTTTTAAAGTAGCGCCACAAAGAAAGCTTATATAAGGGATCCTGGATCTTCTGTGAAATTGTTTCTGGCTTCCATTGTTGTTTGGTTTTACATAAAATGGTTAAAAGATTGATTCGAGTTTAAGATATAAAAGATTGTTTCTTATTTTACAACTGTATATTCTAATGCACCCATGATTCTGTGAGAGCCTAGGATGTGTTTGTTTCTTGTTTCTAAATGCAGCTTTTAAACATTTTGGTTCACTGTTTTTAAATGAGAGATTGAACACAATCAGATAGACTAATATTCTTGCTCTTCTTACCCGGGCTTCCTGTCTCCTCAAATAGCTATGTTGTTTTGCTTTCTTTTCAGGTAAGTGGCTTGGTAGTAGACAAATACGCTGCAACTGGGCAACAAAGGGTGCTGGCTCTAACGAAGACAGGCAAAACTCTGACACAAAAAGTGTGGTTGAACTAACAAATGGCTCATCTGGTGAGTAAATTTTACCTTTATGTTTCTGAAACAGGAAATGCACTTTTTAATCTTAACTCATTGTATCCATCGTTGATTATTATTGATGGTATATGATGGGTAGCATTATACTTGTGCAGAAGATGGTAAAGAGACAACTAACAGTGATGCTCCAGAGAACAACCCTCAGTATACTACTGTCTATGTGGGCAATCTTGCTCCAGAGGTAAGGAGCTATCTGTATCACCTGTAGTTGCATTTGCTTCCTCCTCCCCAAAACAAAACGAGGGAGAGAAGTTTTATTTTTCTAATTGTTTTACACACTCCTTTTTCAACATTTAGCTTGAGAGTATAATGTATTTAACTGCAGATTGTTTCCATTTTTCTGAAACAAGGATATTTTGCTGACATGTGATCTCACTTTTGAATTCCTTAGAAGCTGCTGCCGCCAAATGCCAATTATCACGATTTTGGTGTTCATGCAGGTTACCCAGCTTGATCTCCATCGCCACTTCCATACTCTTGGGGCTGGAGTGATAGAGGAGGTTCGTGTCCAGCGGGATAAAGGGTTTGGTTTTGTTAGGTATAGTACTCATGCTGAAGCAGCTCTGGCTATTCAGATGGGAAATGCCCAGTCTATTCTCTGCGGAAAACCAATTAAGGTAGGATTTCCGGATTTTGTAGTTTTTAGTCTCTGACTCTAATTAATGATTATCACCCTTTTGTCAAAATCAGCATGTTTTGGCATTTGTTTCCTTGATGCTCATTACGCAAGCTATATATTTGGTTTCGAACCAATGGATGTTAATTATGTTTCAATACAGTGCTCCTGGGGTAGCAAGCCCACTCCACCAGGAACCGCTTCAAATCCTCTACCCCCGCCTGCAGCTGCACCTCTGCCGGGCCTCTCTGCTACTGATCTTCTGGCATATGAGAGACAGTTAGCAATGAGCAAGATGGGTGGTGTACATGCCCTTATGCATCCCCAAGGACAGCACCCTCTTAAACAGGCTGCAATTGGAGGAAGCCAGGCAATATATGATGGTGGGTTTCAGAATGTTGCTGCTGCCCAACAAATGATGTACTACCAGTAATATATGGTTCAATGCTATCCATATTTCCTGCCCTGTGCACTTGGATCCATGTTTAATGCTATCTAGGGAGCACGCTCGTCTTGTCTCGTCTGTCCTTTCCTTGTCCTCTTCTTTTTCCTTCTTTTCTCCACGTCTCTCTGTGGTGAGGTAGTTACCCCACCATATTAGATATGTTCAACATTTGTACGGTTTGTATCATCATGTATGCGGTTTTCTCTTATGTAGAAGTGATGAGTGGTTTATGATTTTTAGAGGGTATGGCGGTTTAGTTATTTTTATTTGAGCCCTTTATTTCTTCTCTATCCCCTTTTGCGGGGCTTTAGTGTCATCACCCACACGTCATGTATGTAACATTGTGCAATGGTTTCATCCTCATGCCATCACTTGTCAAGAGGCTCCTATATTATAATCTAGTGAAGTCTTTAACACAGGCTGTTTCCACGTGTCCATTTTTCCTCATTACTGTGGCATGGTGGCTGTCAATGAATGAAATTATGTGACGAAGTGTTATTGGGAGAAATTGTATGAAACAACTTGTATGTGCCCGTGTTCTTGATCCTGATAGCTAATGTTATACTTCTGGATTAGGTGTGACTAAAACTACTGGCTTCACTTCATCAGAGGATCCTTGTCTGAAACCGTAGCTCCTTTGAGACTAGGCTAATGTGGCTAGAGGTTTGACATTGAGAGTTGTGAATGCCGCTTGCCTTGTGGTAACCTAACCTGATGCTTATTTCTGGTTCTCGTAGTTAGCAAAGCATTTACTGAGTTTTCAATGACTTGAGAACCACAACGTTTTTGCACAATGATAAAAAAATTCTTAAAAATTTGAATGCGTATTGACCGACTCAACCCATGAGGGCAAAAGAAGTATTGTAAATCTTATTAATCAGTTGTTGGCATTAAATATCTCTATATGACATTAACTCTTTTCAACTTATGCCTTCTTACAATGTATTTCGGAAGATATCATATCAAAACGCTTTTGGGCAGAGGTTTTACAAGTTTACAGTCACAAAGATAGGGAGCTCTCCTAATATAAATGTAGAAAAGAAAGGAATTGAAAATTCTGCAGGGAATTAGCCAGCATTAGCATTGATAGACCACCAATTCTACCGTCATAGTTCCATTGAAGAAGACATCTTAACCATTGTCCATGTCGGAATGATTGGTTAGTCCTTTTCTAACCTTGCAATATACTTGTCATAGAAATGACCAGCTCGTTCAAGGTCTCCAAGCTCAGTATAACAATCAGCAATTGCCCCATAGGCTTCAGTGTTCCCAGAGTCCTCTCCTTCTCTTTCAGAGATGTCCAACACCATGGAATGGTATTTAATTGCTTCTCGGTACTTGCCCTGCCTTTGCAGAGAGGCTCCTGTAAAAAGTAAATGTCTTTACTTGTAAGCCCCCAGTAATAATTCAAAAGATTATTCTCAGTATTTATAGATTTTCATTCTCGGCAAAAAAATTTATAGATTTTCACTGAAGTCTAAGCGAGATATATATATATATATATATAGGGCCAAAACTAAGTGATGTAGTGTTCGATCCTTTCCACTCATTTTCTTACTTGGAATTAAACTCAGCAAAAGATATGGTAGACCTATCTTCTGCTCATATTCTACGGCCATGAAGCCTTCTGACTAAAAGGGTGTATTTATAACAACGGTCTGTTTATATTAGCAGTTCCTATTCATGATAAATTCAAATTAGTAGATTCTCACACATCAGCGAATTGTTATTCCGTTGGTTGTGAGGTATACCAATACAAGTCGTCAATTTTTTCGTCAATGAATGTTCATTTTGTTCTTCACTCATTAAAGAACATCCTCTTAAGGCACAAGCCTATTTCGGACAGACAATTAGCATTTCAGAGAACACACACAAACAAGGAAATAGTGAAGATAACAAACCTAAACCTCTAGCAGCCTTTTTCTCCTCGACAGGATCCTTCAAGTTCTGGGACATCTCAAGAGCCATCTTAAATTGTAGGAATGCTTTATCTGGTTCCTGATTCCTCAGAAAGTTCTTTCCGGTTTTCAATTTGGAAATCAGCTCCTCCTTCGTTGGATCCACTATGACTTCATTTTCAACTATCCTACCACCAATGGGAGCATAACTCAGGGTAGGAGCATAAGACTCAATTTTGGCTTGCCTCCTCAAAGATGCATTGATCTGCCGTAGTTGATCATTCAGCCTCTTCAATTCCCCTTTCCGTTGCCTAGCAAGCAGCCCTGTCGTAAGATCAATAAATTCAGAGAAAGAACTGTATATCACATATCTTTAAATGTACATATTGAAAGTATATACTGGCATTTGTCAGGAAGCAAGAACAGTTTTAACTTGAGAATTGGGACATACAAATCAGAATTAGATATATGAAGACATAAGCCAATTTGGATTTAATTTCCTTTAAAATTTCTTCCAACTCAAATTTCTATCACGAGAGAAAATCCTTCTGCAGTTGTCCGGTGAATTTAATACATGATAAACAAAAATAAGCTTTCAAGAGGCATATCCCATCATCATGCTATGCGTGGCCACATCTTGATCTTTGATGCCGGCTTCCTGAGCTCAAGATTGGCAATTGTGGAGAAAATTACTGATAATGTAAGCATTGCATTAGCTTAGTCACCAAAGAGTCAACTAATCCGCCATTCTAAATTGTAACAAATAGCTAAGCATTTTCAGTAAGGGACATGCCTGAAATAGTGACAATGAATTTTTATATTATCTTACCTCCAACAGTGGCCCCAATGAGTGCTACTGATAGTAGTAAAGGCATATTGAAAGCTGAGTTGCTAGCTTCACATGTTTCTGCCAGAGCTTTACACGGGGTGGAGAACATTAAAATATCGTTGGCAAGAAATACCATCACTGGAAACGTTAGGTTTTTGTCTTCCTATGAAAGAAATAACATTGAGCAGATGTCATAAAATGCCAAACATAGTGATTTACCAAGATAGGATTATATGAAATAGGAAGGGAAAATGCAGAAAATAGAGCAAATTTCCAGCACGTGCACCTCTAATTTAAAAGTGTACGCATTCCTAAATTTCCAATTTTCCAACATAGAACAAAGGTGATGCGTTTGGATATGGAAATCGGCATTATGCAGTGAAGACAAGAAGCAATTTCCAAAAAAACATTTAGGGTTTATGGTAAATAAACATGATAAGGGGTTTATCTATCACAATAAAAATCTACAAACCATTGTCCAATGGGGGTCCGAGACTGTTCAAACAAGGTGTATAACTGATCAAATTCTCAATAAAAATGCTTATAAAATAAGCGTAGAACACACTAGTTAGAATAAGACGCATATCAATATTGATGCCACAGGACAGCGCAAACAAAAGATGTGCTTTAAACCACCATCTTACCTGACACTTTGAGCAGGGCAGCATAGGTTGAGTTTCAGAAGACTTGGGAAATGTAACTTTCACGAATGGCACTAACTTTTCCACTTTCAGACAAAGAGAAGCAAATCTTCCTGATGCAAGGGACCAAGTATAATTCTATAAGATAGTAACTTAATTTTCACCTTTATATTCACTCTTTCGATAAACTTAGTGAAAATATCAGTTAAGGTGTTAGAATCGAGTATAAAGAGCTAGGCTGATGATAAATAATGATATTGGATATAACATGTAAGAGGACATGCACTCGTAATGGGGAAGCTGATTACACCTAGTGATGCAGAATAACCAAATTGGCCAATAACGAAAGTCAGGAATAGATATCTAAAACCGATACTCAACCAACTACAGTTTAATCCTCTTGAAAATTATGAAGCTAAAACACTTCTCAGTCGGGAAGAATAAGAAACTCAGCTAAAAAATTTTCATGGGTTCACAACAAAATCTCACAAAGACAATCCCGATTTTAACAAAACAATAAAGTCTTCTGTGTTTCACAAGAAAGAGGAAGTAAAAGGAGTAACATTGAGAGTCGTCTTTCCCTCTTTCTTTACAGCACCGTCTCCTTAGACAAAAGTTCATCACCAAAGCAACTTGGAATGTACTATTCAAGTTCATAATTCAAACTATGACATAAAAACAGAATTGCCGTTGAATATGCGAAGCAGATGCATAAAGTTCATGTTAAGTACAAGAAGCTAAACGAGAAGCAGAGACGTTGCAGGGGAGGTATAATCATCTTCGAGCTGGAGCACTGACCAGGAACGAGGTCCATGTTGCCTGAAAATTGGTCGAGAAGCGGAGGTTGCCGGAAGTAAGGACGAGAAAGGAAGCAGGAACAACGGAGCGTGACCGCCATTGGCGAGCTGGTACCGAGACCAAACGTTGGGAAACTGATTCTGTTACTGTGTGCTGCTAGTGCTAAGCTTGGCGTATCATTTAGTAAGTACAGATAACAATGAGATCGCCCTTCCCCCACTGAAAAAATAACAATTCATGCCATTCTCGGTTGGCAAAAATTACACCTTAATTAATTAAGGCAAAAAAACCATTTTGTGTGTGGTTTAATGAAATATAAACATTAGTCGTTACTAGAGGGTTTATTAAATACTAAGTGTACCTGCTTGATTTAGCAGTAGGAGTTTAAATCTGGAGAAAAAAAAAGTAGTAGGAGTTTAAATAAGGGAGAATTGGAGGAAAATCTACAATTGAAGAATAAATTAAAGAGTGAGAGCTGTTCATTTACATATATAAAAATTTAGTTGCATATGTGTAAGTTCAGTTGTACATAATGTAAAAACTCAATTGCATATTATGGAGGCTCAATTACATATGTGTGGAAGGTCCCATTCTTCAATTGATTTTTCAATGAGGGACTTATAACCTATTCTTCCTTTAAATAATTTTAAATAATCCTGTTTGAACCCAAATAAGTGGTTATAAAACCTATTTATCGTATTTAGAAAATTGTTATAAAATTCCAACTCCCTCCCAGTATTGACGTATGATATTTAGTTTTAAATATAAGATCTAAATCTATTTTACTTCCTAAATTTATAATGTATTCCTCTAAGTTTCCCTTAGTGCATACATTAAAAGGTTTCTATTTAAGGATATTCAAAATGAAAGAAGACATTTTAGAAAAATTAATTTATATTTATTATAAATAACTAATTTAACTAATATATATGAATTAGTTATCTTAGCTCTTATATAAGAAGGAGATGTAAGATTATATATAATGGTATGCTTATGTTTAATAAGGATTGTGAGGGAGGGAACCGATAAAAATGATGTTGAAATTTAATGGAACGAAAGAGGATCACATTAAAAATTATTTATAAAATTTTATGACAAATTTTGTTTCTTAACGGTTTTAATTGGCATTTGTGAATCAATTAATTTAGGTTTTTTCCTTCGTACACGTTTAACAGTAACAAAATTTACCGAAATGCTACACTGTGCAAATAATTTACCGAGATACTGCACTTAAACTCGTCGTCCAGGGGCCGAGAATGGATTAGCCCAAACTCGCCCAGCAGGTGGGCTAGTTTGGCTTGAACTTGCCCAAACTCGCCCATGTAGTGGGCGAGTTGTGGCATGCAAACTCGTCCACCAGTTGGGCGAGTTGTAGGCTGTAAGATGCAGCCCAAACTCGCCCAGCTGCTGGGTGAGTTGTGTGGCCTATTTTTATAAACAATATTTTACAAATTTAAATTGAATTAATAAAGAAAAAAAATCTTTTATATTTTTTGATTGATAAGAAAACATATGAATTGAATGAAATTCAAGGGATGGAAGGGTAAACATTATAGCTAACTTTAGATTAGATGAATTATCGGAAAACTTTATATACACTAAAATATGAATGGTACAAAACTTTATACAACACAATACGAATTATGTAAACGCTTGAACAAGCTTTAATGTCCTTTTCCTCTATCCGCTCTACCTGATAATGGAAGATGAAATGATTATATTAAAGAAATGAATAATAATGTTCAATAATTAAAATAAATAAAACAAAGAAAATAGATATATAAAGAAGAAGAGATTAAAAAAGCTATAAAATATAATGGTTTGAATTTTGTGTCTAAGAAAATCAATCAGAAGAAGAGATTCATTAACCTGACAAATAATGACTTCCGGTACCACATCTTGTTCCCTTTCTCATACGAAGTGGTCGTTGCTGCACATTAATCTCTTCGTTAGGTTGAACTGTGTCGCTGGTTTGTAAGGTTGCATTCAAATCAAATCAGGGAGAATCAACCAAGGAAACGGATTGTCTGGGAGGAGTAAATTGTTCATTTGATGGGCCACCATGCTTATAAGTGGAAACATGGTGCTGAGAAGAAAAGATGTTCGGATTATTAAGCAACGAAGTGAATGATGGAAAATTAGAAGAAGATAGTGAGGCGGAATGGGATGATGCGAAAGAGGATGACATGTATTGAGGAACAAAATGAGACAGAGTTGGAGAGGAAAAGGTGGATGTTACTGGTGGAGACGTGTAATGCGGCTGACTTAAATTGTGGGGCTCTTGTCTTACAACATTTTCACTTGATGGCTGAGTAGACAAGTAGCCACCACGACGCTTACTCGGTCTGTCACGAGGAATTTCTGGGCGAGGCAATTCAATGGTTGGCGGAGCAGGTTGGGGGTTCATGCTAAACCGTTGCTCTCGCATCGCGACTAATATGTTGCGTTGGTCCCGAGCAACCCTATTGCGAAAGTCAATATAGCTAGAGCAATCTGTTCAAGAATTAATTGATAATCTATACAATTGCTCTGCTATGTCAACCTGTAATATGTATAGCATTTGTTGTCACAATTTGTATGAAATAAAATGATGCTATAGTGTGAAAAAAGGGAGAATACTTTTACCGCATAACCAGTAGCATCACTAATTCGTTGTATCCATCGTCTTGTATGTTTCCAATACCATTGTATGTACTTCGACGTTCTATCATATTCAGTATTTATCAAAGGAGTACGAACAATGGCATTCGGCCATGTTGCCCATGCGCCAAGAAACCCTTTGTACTCATCAATCCAATTTCTACTTATCCTGCCACGTAACTGAATAGTATGATAATTTCCCAATGAAACAGGTGAGGCAGGAATTGGCTGTTCGTATCCAAATTGTCTCAAGACGTGATCGGGGTGATGCCATTTAATAATATGGAAACATATAAGAGGCACAGAAGCAAGCCAAATTTGAGGTGTTGCAAGACAATAGTCTAGAATGAGCTGACGCACCTCAGGAGATTCATATGGTCGCCAAATTATCTCATCATCCGTCATTCTATCCAGAGCACTCCTGTATTGGCGTAAATATGTGCTAGATGGACGAGGATTTTGTCCACCCTTTTTCCACCTGTAATTAGCAAAACAATTGTAAGGTTAATATTTGTACAATATTAATGGATTGAAGTGCAATAGCACATATTTAATTGTGAACTTAGCATACCTGAAACCCAACGGAGGTAAAAGCGGGTACATATCTAGATCAGGATAGGGATACATAGGTCGGGGTGGTGCTAAAGCAGGGAAGCGATCCCATGCCCATATATGTAACAAAGATAAGCAACCACCTATGTTCTCCTCAGTTGGGGTGGTAGTATTACATAATTCTCTGTATAATTGAGCTAAAACTGCTGATCTCCAACTATATTTTCCAACTTCTTGAAGATCAGAAAGAAGTGGTAGGTACATTAAATATACCATGTTTCCCGATCTATCCAGGAATAGATATCCACCGATTAACCTAAGTATGTATGCTCGAGTGAATTGTTGAATTAGTTCATCATCTGCATCCTCAGGTAAGTGATTGAAGTGTTCTTCCAACCAGTTTATAAACAGACGTTGACCCTGCACTTTATCATTAGAGGGTCTAACACCCAGTAAAAGATCACAAACATCAAGACAAGCATAGTCAGTTCGACCAATGACAGGTATGCCTACGTATGGAAGGCCCAATTGTATGGCTACATCTTCCAATGTTATCGTCATCTCGCCTCTTGTAGTATGGAATGTATGAGTTTCAGGACGCCACCTCTCAACAAGAGCCGATACCAAACTTCGGTCATAATCAAACTGCCCTAGTCGGGCAACGCCATAAAACCCAGATACTTGAAGGTATTCAATTATTTGCTGGGGTGGTTCATTCAACCTATTAGCATGCATGGCACGCCTTGTTCATAATATTCTTGCAACCTACAAATGAATTTTTCAAATATTAAAACCTAAAGTATAAAAGTATTGACGGTTAGATGCTGTTGTAATATACTTACATTGTCATTCCAAACGTGTTCTGAAATATGTTGATGTTGTAAATACAATAGGGAGTCATCCTCTGGCCCTGGGTTAATCACCTCTTCTGGATTCTGAGTCATTTTCAGTTAGGTCTGCCGCAAGACGTTGACTCTGCAATTTAGCATTAGTGGATGATAAAAAAATAACAAATTAAGTGCTAAAAGTGTCATTCTATTACAAATTAAGTGTTTAACAAATAACATTTTATTACAAATTATCAACCTCACTGTTCATTGACCAGGTGATG
This sequence comes from Vachellia collinsii, assembly GCA_006871305.1. Classification (NCBI taxonomy): domain Eukaryota; kingdom Viridiplantae; phylum Streptophyta; class Magnoliopsida; order Fabales; family Fabaceae; genus Vachellia; species Vachellia collinsii. Next base: position 17,388 of record QFDD01001026.1, read on the forward strand.
CACTGTGTGGACAAGTCAGACGGTTATGACCATATTGACGGCATAATCCGCACTGGGTTGGTATGACCATATTGATGGCATAATCCATCTTGTTATGTATACGAGTTGAGCGAGGACGACCTTTTACCCGTGCCATTGCGGGATTGTGTATTAAACGTGGATAATCAATATGAGGCCAGTAAGTCTCATCACCTATCGGCTGTAATGCAGAGCTATATGCCATCTGCATTGTGCCTAACCTAAAAACAAGGTCAACATAATTTAAATGGTCAACGCCAACGCTTGCACAAGCAGCAACGACATGCATGCATGGGTACTTCTCTGCTTGAAACTCTCCACAATCACATTTTCGGTCAATTAGGTTGACCTTGCAACATCGGCGCGATTGACGCAATTGAATGTTGTACGGTTCAACAACCTCAAATGACGTTGACATTCTATCGAATTCCCGAACAACACACGAAGATACACATTGTTGCATTGTGTCCATCCGGTTTATAAGTGTCTGAGAAAATACTTGACCACTTGCTATTTGTGCATGGACCTGTTTGGTGCGTTTGACAAAATAATTATTCACCCTATACATGGTCCCCTTCACCAAACCAGTTATCGGAAGACTTCTGAGCCCTTTGAAAACACCATTTATGCACTCTGCAAGGTTTGTTGTCATATGACCATAACGTCGTCCTTCTATGTCATATGCACATGACCATTTCTCTCTTGGAATTGCTCTAATCCATCTTGCAGCAGCTGCATGCTGCAACGCTAACTTCGATAACTGTTGGTCGACAACATGCCGCTCATAAGCATACTCTACACATATTAATATCTTCTTAGAAAAGAAACATTTAAAAACGAACATGTCGCAGGCAAAAAACGTGAATCATTTTTAAAAACGAACACTGAATCGTACCGATATTGATAAACTTCTCTTTCAACCAATTTGTTCCATGTGCTCTATGAAGATTCGATGCCACATGTCGCAGGCAAAAAACGTGGTGAGCGTGCAGTGGTTGCAATCCCACTTAAGGATCATCAAATGCAGCCAAAATGGACCGATGCCTATCTGAAATTATGCAAATTTCTGACCTATCTTGTACAACACAATGTCGAATAAGGTATAAGAACTATGTCCAAGCCGCTCTTGTCTCCTCTTCCACTACAGCAAATGCAAGTGGCACGACATTTCGATCACCATCTTGAGATATGGCCATAAGCAGCGTGCCCTTGTATTTTCCATATAGAAATGTTCCATCAACTTGTATAATAGGCTTTAGATGTGGAAATGTATCTATACAAGGTTTGAAAGCCCAAAACACACGATGAAACATTTCAACTGGCTCACCATTTGGCAGCCGTTGAGAACACTCTTTATTTGAGAAATATACACATGACCCGGGCATGAAGTGCTGCACAGCAGCTAACCACCATGGAAGTAAGGAATACGATCTCTCCCAATTTTCGAATGCATTGGCAAGGGCTAACTGTTTCGCGTGCCATGCCTTTTTATACGACACAATATAGCCAAACATCGACTGCATCCTTTCGATGATTTAAGACACTTTCACGTCGGGCTTGTCAGTCACCATTGCCACAATACAAGATGATATAACATCCACATCCAACTTTGGATGGTCTTGCGTTAATGATGGACTCAGACACGTATGAGGCCCCGCGTATTTTGTGATATGCCAGAAGTGTCTTCCATCATTCTTACAAGCCCTTACTCTCCAATTGCAATTTTCTCCTTAGTTAATACATCGATATTCTTCGTACTTCTTACATAAGTAATACACCTTAAATGTGTGATGCACTCGAACAGAGTATAACTTGACTGCACGCCTTACTACGTTAATATTGTTGAACGTCTTTCCGATGTACAACTCTTAATTTTCATTGAATGTTGTTCCTTGTTCAAGTTCAAATTCACTCAATTCACGATCCATTGCTGAGTCATCATTAATTTGAAACAGGAAAGCGGTTGTGAGTTCATTTTGCTCGTTCATGCCATCATCATCATCTACGCCATCATCATCGTTCACATCATCATCATTTAAATTAGAATCGTATTCATCCTCATTCTCGAACTCATCCATAGTGTCTTCTACTACATGAGAATATGGTCCTCCACCTTCTTCGAGGGAAATTCAAATGGGTTTACATTTTCACAATATGGTCCTTCTTTCGCAATATTCACTTGATTACTGGTTGAGGGGAGATCGTATTCAATGTTACGGCAACTTAGTTGTAACTCAAGCTGGCCATAATCTGTATACTCACCTATGTCAGCATACAATTCAGCACATGTTAATTGACTTGGAAATTGACGATTCATTTGCCATATTTGGAGGACATCTGAATCATCTTCCACATTGCACGCTTGGTACTGTAGTGGATTCATACAGGTAGGATACCTGTAAACTAGATTTTTCACATATTGATGCGGAGGAAGTTGTAGCTTTCGTCCAACAATTCTCTTCAGTCTATCCAATGTAATATCGTCATCGACTTTCATTACTTTGACTCTCTCGCACTCAAATGTTGCATCAGCAGGTCCGTTACTAATTCTTCCGTTTGCAAATATGCATATGAACTCCTTCTTAGACCCCATTCTAATTGACAAATTTAAGGATTACAAACCACGTAATCCGTTTAATTAGAAATTACCAAGTGGAACATTTACTTGTCAACATGTGAGCATGGTATCAAATGTTACATCAAACACACACATATATAATAAATAAACATTGTAATTATAACATATGGTGTTAAATCTTCAATTATTTAATCACCTATTTCTTATAATTATAAAAAGACTTCCTATACTTAAAAAAAATAGATAAATTTTAAATTGGCAACTAATTTAGTGTGTGTGTAGTTTATGTGCATATGTTCACAAGTTCATCAAATGATGATTTATTTATCTTCCATAGATGAAACTTATTTATTTAAAGACACTACTAATAATGATAATGATAATCATAATAATAACTTATTCAATTTTTTGCAAAAGATTTTTTTCAAATTCAAAATGTCTTACATTATTTTCTAAATCATAATTAAATTAAATTAAACGAAATTAACAAAATTTACAATATACTTAAGGCACTAAACTAGATATAAATAAAATGTATAAAATCTCTCCTTTTTCTTAAATTATAAATAAAATTTATAAAATCCTCCCAAACTATTATTTACGTTCTTAAATTATTTTTTCTTATTAACAAACTTGAAAATTATTGTCATATTTTATTATTGTATTTATTTGTCCTTCAATTAATATGTTATTTTTTCCAACTTCTTAGTAATAATGAGATGTAAATCCAATACAAATATTATAGTCATGTATATCATATATTTCGTTCTCTTTCAATATAACAATTTTCCAACAAAACAAAAATATAACGCATCCAAATAATAAAAAATAATACCAACATTCATAAAAATAATTACTCACAATTAAGTACCTTGTTCAGATCAAAAGTGAGCTTCAACTGACACTTCACTTTGTTCAGCAACTCTAATAAAGAGAAGCAACGAGAGATGCACTCAACTACATATAAAACAAAAAATTAATGACGAAATAACAGAGCAAAATGAACACAAGCAACAAGAAAACAATGAAGCAATGAGAGGGAAAAAACGTACCAAAACGCAGTGGAAAACAATAAAGTGGGCAGGGAAGAACAATGAAGCAAGGGAAGAGGGAAGAACAATGAAGCAAGGGAAGAACAATGAAGCAAGGAAAATGAAGCGAGGTAAGGAAAATGAAGCGAGGTAAGGGGTAATGCACCATGTGCGTTTATTTATATTCATTCAGTTGTTACTATTCACTCTCCTGTTTATTACCACGCCTCTGACTTCGCCTGCTGCAGCTTCACATCTCATTGTTCAATCACGTCGCCTGGTGCAGCTTCACCCTACTCGCCTGCAGGTGGACCACGTGAAGACACCACTGTGGAACCATGTGAAACTCGTCCATTTAATGGACGAGTACGGCTGTACTCGCCCATTAAATGGACGAGTTCCTAGTGGACGAGTAAGGTACTCGCCCACTAGCTGGGCGAGTAGCGTCCTAACTAATGGACGAGTTAGGGGCCTGACAAATATTTCAGGCCCCTAACTTGTCCAGTAGGTGGACGATTTTTTTACAAAATCATACTCACCTATCTCTTGGGTGATTTTAAGCATATTATCTCGGTAAATACTTTACACAGTGTAGCATTTCGCTAAATTTTGTTACTGTTTAACGTGTACGAAGAAAAAAATACGTCACAAAATGCAAAACGGCGCCTAGGTCTGTGACTGGAATCAGGTTTGGCACCTTGCACTGTTTGCAGTGCAACCTTATGACCGGCGTTTGAGCCGTTTTGACTAGCCTCCGAGTCGGAACCCAAGAGTTTAAATCATCATCCATCACTTCCCGCGCTGCTAAATCTTAGTAGGGTTTATTGGCCACGTTTCTCATACTCTTCTCGACGACGCTTCCATGGACGTCGAAATGGAGACTTCGCCGAGCTATTTCGACCCTCAGGACCTCTCCGTCAGGGATCAGTTTCGCAGATACAGGCGAGATCTCATTGCTCAAGTTTCTGGTTTCATCATTCCCTCTCTTTATTTTCTGTTCTTCTAAGCTCCCATTTTCGAAGGGAGTATCCCGCAATGTCGAGTGATTCCGTCATTGGTAGTGTCAGGTGGATAAGTGACAGACATTTGAGCTCCGATATATTGTGATGGCCTAGCAGCACCGCAGGCATGCTCACTTGTTTTAATTTTGCAAGGGAGGGTCTTGAATGCTGTATAT
>QFDD01001027.1:0-32760 GCA_006871305.1 Vachellia collinsii
TTGTTCCATCCAGCTTGATGGAGCAAACTTGATTGAGATCTTTTCCGAATGAGAGCTTCGGCAGTGTAACAGCAGAGGCAAGGGAATCAGCTTCAGAACCTTTGGAGCCTTTGGGAGTGGAGGATGAAACATCTGAGGACTCTGCCATTGCTGTGTAGCTTACGCTCTGATACCAAGAAGAAACTAGGAAAAGTATCTTTGTCTTAGTGTGAGTTGCCCACGGAAAGAAAGCTACATAATGAGTTTATATAAGATGAGCATAAGTGGAGCACTAAGAGAATGTTGTGCATGTGCGTAAGAGAAAACTAAGGAGTGTGTTTGTGTAAGTGGAGCACTAGGAAGAGACAAAGGAATGTGGTGCATGTGCGTATGTCCTCCATGTGGTGCATGTGTGTATGTCCTCCACAATGGAATGTATTATATTATAGACTATGTTATGTTCTTACACACCCACATCCTTAATCTTTCCCCATCATTTTTCCCTCAGCTTTTTCCGCGTCTTCACCTATCTTCTCATTCATTCATTTACTTCATCCATCAGCTGCAGCAACCGAGAGAGAGAGCAAGAGAATGAGGCGCAGCGAAAGCGAGAACGGAGGGAAACCACTACCGCAGGAAAAGTGGCTGGAAAATGCGTGCAGCTGAAGGATCTTAGCAAGGTAAGCACGCTGAGCCTCACCTAATTTTTCCTTCTTTGGTCTCTGTCATTTTTGGGATAGGAGAGGGTTCAAGACTGAAATTTTGAGACCAAGCCACCATATAAAACTTTGAACATGAAGCATTATCACTTCGTTAAATTAAATCAGTCATTGCATGTACTGCATTCGTTTGGTCTGTGAGGAACTGAAAAACAGAGCCTCGTTTTGTTTCTGTTTGTCTTTGTTTTTCCCTCTCAGCTGGAGCTCCCTGGACCGAAGATGAAGTTGAAATTGGGCATGTGAAAAGGTGTATATGCTGGTTTAGTTTCTATAAGTGTGTTCGTGTGTGTAGCTGAATATATATATATAGGCAGTGGGGTCTTGTATGCGAGACTATGTATAGATATATGCATGCGTGACTGTATGTATATGTGTGCTTTGTGAGTTAAGAAATCAAAGTTCAAAGAGAAGTTTGTCCAAGCAAAGGAATACTTATGTTGCTGGAGACACACACACGATGGATATATATATATATGGCAATTTGGAATTAGGATGTATATACACTACAGAAAAAAATTACTTTTAGTGACGACTTTTGATGGCGACAAAGGAAATCGCTATTGAAAGTCAAACTTTCAACGGCGACTATATCTGTCGCCACTGAAAGTCTGACTTTCACTGGTGACATGTTTATGTTGCCGCTGAAAGGGGTCTTCAGCGGCGACATTTGTGTCGCCATTGAAAGTAGTATTTAGTGGCGATATCCTTTGTCGCTGTTGAAGAGGATTTTTAGTGGCGACATAGATATGTCGCCACTGAAAGTGTGATTGAGTGGCGACATTTGTGTCGCTGCTAAAAATGGTTTTAATGGCGACTTTTTTGTCATCACTAAAGAGTGCTTTCAGTGGTGACAAATGTTGCCACCAATGATTTTTTCCACAATTTTTTTTTATTTTTTTTTTCAGAAATTGATATATTTTTGCAATATATTTTATTTAGTAATGTAGTATGTTATTAAAAATAATATAATTCACTATTTAAGAGAGATGATTAGTGGTATATTTACATGTGTAGGTGGGGGGAAGAGGAAGGAAATGAAGTGTGTATATAAGAAATATATTATAACTATGTGTGCTAATATGTGGGAAAGTTAATTAGAGAGACAGTATATGTGTGAGGAAAGGAAGTGTGTAAGATATGTAAGGAAAGAGAGAAGTATGAGATGGAGAATATGTGCTTGTGAGATATGGAGAGAGATGGGAAGCGAGAGATAGTGTGACATGTGAGAGAGGGGGATGTAATTAATATATTTTAGAGGAATAATTCAATTAAGCATATGAGAAAATATAGTTCTCTTATAATTTCATGTGAGTATAGTTAACTTTAAAAATTGATACTATCTTATGATAAATGCTTATTAAAGAGAGATGTCATGAATGAATAATATAATTAAGGGAGATAATATAATTAATTAAAGCATATGAGAAATACATAACTAAATTTTAAATTGATATTTTATTTTTTTATTTAAAAGTTAGTTAATTAGAATTTGTTATATGTTAAGATTTTATACTTATATTTTATTTTGTAGTGGATGGTGCTAATTTTTTTGTTTTTAAAAAGTAAAGAACCCATTGGCATAGGCAGGATTCAAACACCTTTCCTGATACCAAATTCAGTACGCATTTTTGCACCACATGAACCATTTCACCTTTGTTGTGTTGATGCAATTAGAATATTATATTATTTAACCAATTTCTATGCTCCAATTTTTTCATTTCCCACCAAAATTGAAACTTCATTCGCACCAGATTTGAAATTTATATGCAATTAGCTTTCTCTTTCATTATTCCTGGAATCATTCACTCCTCACCCAACTGCCGTGTCCAAGAGAGAGAGACCCGAGAGCGAGAGACAGCGAGAGAGTGGGAGACGCTGGAGTTCTTGTCGGAGGAGACGTCGGAGCTCGCACGTAGCCAAGAAGCTCGATCCAGGTGAGTTCTGTTTCTCCATTTCCGTCTCTGGTTTGCGATTTGGGGATGGGTTTTGAGCTTATAAACAGTGGAGAAATCAGAGGTAAACGGAAGAAAATCATCAATTTGCTTTATGGGTGTTTAAATTCGTATTTCCTCAAGCTAAAACAGTGAATACATGTTCAAATCTGTGTTTTTACAAGTTGAATCAGGCATTTCATATGATAAATTTGTTGATTTGGATGAGTTGAGGAAATGGGTTCTACCGTCCGAGTTGGGTTTCTGTGCTTTCAAGAAAAATTGATCTTTGAACTGTGACTTTGTGGTTTAATGGTGACGATAGGTGAATACTTAAGAGGTTGTTTAGTAAGCGTGTCATTTCTTCTCTGGGTTATAAAAAAAAAAAATTTGAGACAGAGCTTATATTTTGAAGCTGGGTTTTCGGTGAATAAACAAAACTTTCCTCTTATTCTGAGTCGTTCCGCTGCTGTATGACCATTTCTGTTACTATCTTTGATGTACCGAGGAGCTTGAGATTTTGCTTTTGGAAATGGGGTCTCAGTTTTTGAAAAACCTGATGGAGAAAAGGGAATAGATATATATATGTATATATATCTGTGTGTGTGTATGCGTAGCTGTAATGTATGTGTATATATATACAAGTGCCCTGGAGTTGGAAATGGAGAATATATGCTTGTATGAGCCGTGTGGGTAGCTGTATGAATATATGTATATAGGCTCTCTGAGTTTGGGATTATAGTGTGAAGATGTGAGATGTTTTCCAATTGAGATAATAAAAGTGCCCTCTGTATTGTTTGAAGCCAAGAAAAATGCTTCATGTTGAAAAAGAGAAGCTTTTATTAATCAAAGGACCTTATGTTGAAATATTAGAGAAATTGCTTAACAAGTAACAACTTCTGAGCATTAATCTGAGAATATATGTTGATGATAATATGTGAATGATAATTTTTCTTGAAAGAGAATAATGAGAGCTTCAAATAGACCTTATGTGTTGAACAGATTTCAATCCCACAATCATTAACAGACCTCCAGGCAGTGCAAATAACAGAACTGGTTTGATTGTGGGAATTGTTGTTGGTGTTGGAGTCCTATGCTTTCTGTCTGTTCTAGCGGTTTTGTGCATCATCCAGAGAAGAAAGCGTCACGGAGATGGTAAAGAAGGTAAAGAAAGCTGCTGCATATACCTGACCATTTAGATTGTAACTGTGCATTTTCATGAATATTATTTCAGATTGTAGTCAGTGATTGTTCACGCAGCAAATTTGTTAACTAATGTAACATACCTTGTTCATGTTTAATTTGCAGAGTTTTTAGGTATAGATACAAAGCCATACACTTTCAGCTATTCTGAGTTAAAGAATTCAGAGGGACAATTAGTTTGGGCAGATCCACAATCTAAACAAATCCATATATGCTATTGTTTTTTTTCAATGTTGAGTAAATAAATTTTATTTTTATTTAATTTGTTTTCACACTTCATTTGTAGATTCGCATGCGAGAACTTATTCAACAATAGGAGCAAGAGGTAGATAGTGGTGCTCAAATGACTTTTGATGACATATTGACCGTTTGGAGAGAGATCACCCTCAATCTAGCGATACTTTAGTTGTAGAGAATGTGCGTAACAAGTTACATGAAGAGTTTGATAGAAAATTTCAAGAGGAGCGAGAAAAGATGGAATCAGAGCGTGCAAAGATGGCAAAAGAGCATGTAAAGATGGAGATAGAGAGTGAACAATTTGAGCAGAGGATAGAACAAATATATGTATTTTAATAAATTTAAAGAATCATGTGTACATCATGGATTTATGATATATTAATTTTTAAACACTACACATTCCAAATATTAATTTAAGCAATTTAATTTTGGTATTAAAAAAAAAGCAATCTAATTTTTAAAAAAATTATTTTAACTTTCAGTGGCGACATTTGCCGCGGCTGAAAGCATGTATAGGTGGTGACCAAAATGTTGCCACCTATACATGCTTTTAGCTGCGACAATCAAAGTCGCCACCTATTCATGCTTTTGGTGGTGACATAAACATTGCTGCCTATGCATGCTTTTCGTGGTGACACAAAGGTCGCTACCTATAGGTGTCATTGGTGGCGACCTAAATGTTGCTGCCTATGCCTACCTTTGGTGGTGACTTTAAAATGTTGCTACTAAAAGCTTCGGCGACGGAAGCTTTAGTGACAAGATGGCAGCGACATTTTGTTGCCACTAAAAACCCTTTGGTGGCGATATTTTGACCTTCAGTGGCGATATCTTTAGTGGTGATATTTTGACCTTGAGTGGCGACTTTTGTCGCCACTGAAGGTCAATTTTTTTGTAGTGATATATGTATTTTGAAATCTAGAATTTTAGTGGATATATGTGTGTATGCGTTGGAGCTAAAATAGGAGCCTCGGGTTCTTTGAAATTGATGGTAAAAAGGGAATATATATATATATATGGGTTTGTTCATATGCGTTGGAAACGAAGATGGGTACAGTTGGTGTGTATTTGTGTGTGTGTATATATGTACTCTGTAAGCTGGAGTTTAGACTATGAGTTTAATATATGGATGTCTGGAATTTCTGGGCAATTAATGGTTGCAATGAACTCTGTCATTGTGCAAAGAAATGCAGCTGAACACGCCCTCTTCATCATAAGTGAAATAGTGTGCTTTGAGTGATTGCATGATTGGTTCATCTCTTTGTTCAGGGAAGATGTGAGAATGATATATTGAATGGATGTTAGTAGAGTTATGGGAAATTATGAAAGGAATTAAGTTCAACAATTCATCCAGGATTCGTAGAAGCTAAAATAATCACATGCATGTTGATTTTTCATGTTCTAGCAAGCATTTTCAAATCTGGAAAATGGTATATTTTTCTGAGGAAGCAGCTGACTTTTAACAAATATTTAAATAGTCAAATGGTCTTTGTTGACCATGAAAATAGGTAAGCAAGTAGTACTCATAACAAGATTTAAAATGAGTACTAGAATGCAGTATTTGAACTAGTATATTGTAAGTTATGAACCGATGAAGTTTGGTTCTTAAATCTGAAATATTAGAGAAATTGCTTAACAAGCAACAACTTCTGAGCATTAATCTAAGAATATGTGTTAATTATAATCTGTGGATGATAATTTTCCTTGAAAGAGAATAATGAGAGCTTCAAATAGAAGCTTGAACCATTGCATTTGGAATTGCATGGAATAAGTTATGATTTTTCAAAGTTATTGAAAAGTGTTAAGGAAATAGAATTAATGTAAAAGGGTAGAAATGGGGTTAGGAGAGAGAAATGAGCTTAATGAAGCTCGTTAAGCGTATAATTAATGAAATATTATACGTGAATGTTTTTAGGATTTGATATCTGCTTGAGCACCCCAAGGAAAGCTGGAGAATGGATTTACCAGAGAAGGTAATAGTAAACGAAGGAAGATAGGTCGAAATCCTTTTTATCCTATTATTATATATTTAATTCTGCATGCTTGTTTGTGCCATATTTGTTATACGTGCTGTGATAAAGTCCTATGGGGTGATTCCCTAGGCCACCTGTGAAGGGGTGGTTCCCTAGGCCACCTGTGAAGGGGTGATGTGCACGATTATTGAGGTGAGACCTCTGGCCGTATCTATTTGCCGTATGTGATGTGCACTGGCCGTATTATTTGCCGTATGTGATGTGCACTGGTCGTATCTGTTTGCCGTATGTGATGTGCACTGGCCGTATTGTTTGCCGTATGTGATGTGCATTGGCCGTATCTCTTTGCGGTATGTGATGTGCACGATTATTGAGGTGAGACCTCGGGCCGTATGTGTAATGTTGTATGAACATGTGGTTTGTTTTTGCATGATTGTGAATTTTATATATGATTATTTGATAAGTTGTGGTTTCTACTGAGATTTTCGAATCTCACCCTCCCTTTTCACAAAATACAGCTAAAGTGGGTAGCTTAAAAGACACAGAAGTCATGACTAAAGAGGCACAGAAGGTGAGAATGAAGAAGATTGAAGAACCCCCTTTACATAGAATTTTGGTTTAAATAAGTAGTTATGAATTTATTTTAATATAAGCTTGGATGGCTTAAATTCTCATGTATTTATGGTTGTACAAATTATGTACATATATTAATGTGAGCCAAAAGGAAATTGCGCAGTGGAAGCGTGATGAGTTCATAATCCATAGATCCCAGGATTAAACTTGGCTCAGTGAATAATTTGAAAACAGCTATATATAAAAGTTGTTTAAAAAGTTTAAAATTTTTCAGAAAATTCCATTCTAACACATTAAGCTAAATAGGGTGTGACATGTGGAGCTTACAGGAGAGATGGATTGGTCTTCTAGACGGAGAGATAAGCGGAGATTGCAGACGAGGCATTTTTTTTGTTAACTTAGATGGAATTTTTCACGTTCATCCTCTCCATCCGTGCTGATCTACTTGGCCATAGATCGACCTCCATCAAATTCCAAACCTTCGGAGCTTCAGATATCACCGTCACTGTCTCTAGTTTACGCACACACCAACGCACACCCACTAGGCCCACTCTCCCCCGACGGCCGCTGGGGAGAGGGTGCCGGCTGAAGACACTCACCAGGGGGCGGTTTGGACTCTCATAGGGGAGAGGTTTCTGTCAAGGGTAGAATAGTAATATTCTTATTAAGTTAACCTATAACTTATTGTAACTAATTAGTTGCAACTGTAACTACTTACTGTTAGGATGTAAGCATAGTTTGTTGTGCTACTAATTGTATATATGTACTGGTTCATAGCTGTAATAATACAGAGCATTTCATTTTCTCTCATGATTCATTCAGTTTCATGGTATTAGAGCCATGAACCCTCTCTCTCTTCTTTTGTTTTCACTCAGTCAAACACCTTTTCTCTTTCTTTCTCCATTCCCAAACTCTTATGGCTTCTGACTTGGTTTCCACTACTGAATCTGCTTCTGTGCCCACTGACTCTGTTATAGATCAGAGCAATCCCTACTACATCCATCCCAGCGAGAATCCTGCATTGGTCCTGGTAGCACCGCCCCTCAATGGATCTAATTACCACAGCTGGGCAAGATCGATGCGAATGGCATTACTCTCGAAAAATAAAATCAAATTTGTCGACAGCTCCATTGCTCCACCACCTGTCACCGATAGGATCTTTTCGGCTTGGGAGCGCTGTAACAATCTGGTTCAAGGATGGATTCTCAAATCGCTCACCCCTACAATCGCGAAGAGCATTCTTTGGTTTGACAAGGCTTCAGAAATATGGACTGACCTCCATTCTCGCTACTCACAATCAGACGTATTCTGCATTACTGATCTCCAAGAGGAGATTTACTGTCTAAAACAAGGAAATCTGTCGGTTAGTGAATATTACACTAAGCTCAAGATTCTATGGGATGAGCTTTCCAACATTTGACCTATCAAACCATGCGCTTGTGGTTCTCTTGGAATTGTAGTTAGACATAGAGAAGAGGATAATGTCATTCGCTTCCTTAAGGGCTTGAATGAACAGTTCACTTCCGTTAAGTCTCAGATAATGCTCCTTGATCCTCTACCTCCAATTACTCGTGTCTTCTCCCTTGTTCTTCAACAAGAGCGTGAGTTGCCTACTGTGACAGATTCCAAGGTCCTCCTTGCTAAAGGATCATGCCCTCCATCTAGCTTTGCTGGTTCAAAGTCACATAACACAAAGCAATGCTCCTTTTGTGGGAAACCGCGTCACACTGAAGAAACTTGCTATAGAAAACATGGCTTTCCACCGGGATTCAAGTTTCGATCCGGTTCCTCTACCACGGTGAATAATGTTTTGACTCAAGACTCTGCTTCTGTTCAAGTTGCTCCTCCCACTGCTCAACATCTTCCTCCTGTTAATAATTGCACAATAGCTTCAGTATTACCTCAACTCTCAACTGACCAATACCAACGTCTCCTTACTCTTTTGAGTTCACCGAAGTCCTCCACTTCAGCTGCTGTTAATCACCTCTCCTCGTCAATCAAAGGTAACAATCCCTCTCCTTATTCAAAACCCACTGGTACCTGGATTATTGATTCGGGTGCCAGTGATCATGTCTGCTGCTCTTTAGATTTATTCTCCTCTTATCAACCTATATCTCCAATCTCTGTTAGTTTGCCCACAGGTTCTCACGCAATCGCCTCTCATTCTGGAATAGTGATTCTTTCGTCAACCATAATCTTGCATAATGTTCTCTTTATTCCTCATTTCACTTTCATTATTATTTTTGTTTCTTGGATAACTAAGTCTCTCCATTGCTTCCTAACATTTTACCCTCATTCATGCCAAATCCACTTACTCCAACCTTCAATGATGATTGGTACAGCTAAAGTCTTTGAAGGGTTTTATTTTTTGACTGCAGATATGCTTCATTCACTTGATCACTCTCAAATTATCTCGACCACCATCTCTTCATCCTTCAACCTCTGGCACCTTCGATTGGGTCATCCCTCAAACTCCACTTTATCTGTGCTAAATAAGGATGTCCTTGATATTACTTGTATCCCCATTCCCTTGTTTGTGACACATGTCATTTTGCTAAACAAAAACATCTCTTCTTTCCTGTAAGCTTTAGTTCTAGCAATAAAATTTTTGACCTTATTCATGTAGATATATGGGGGCCCCTTACTGTCCCCTCTATTCATGGTCATAAGTGCTTCCTTACAATCGTTGATGATTTCTCTCACTACACATGGATATTTCTGTTAAAACTTAAATTTGATGCACGGATTAAACTCAGACATTTTTTTGCCATGGTTGAAACTCAATTTTCCATCAATGTTAAAGCAATTCGTTCTGACAATGGGCTAGAATTTTCCATGTCTGAATTTTATGATTCTAAAGGAATTTTACACCAAAAATTTTGTGTTGAGACTCCTCAATAGAATGGCATTGTGGAACGCAAACATCAACACATTTTGAGTGTTGCTAGAGCTATTCTTTTTCAATCTAATGTTCCCATTTGTTACTGGTCATTCGCTGTTTCACATGTTGCATTCATCATAAACAGACTTCCTTTGCCAATTATTCATAATGTCACACCCTTTGAAAAATTACATAATGCTACACCCTCCTATTCTGAGTTCAAAGTCTTCAGCTCACTTTGTTTTGCATCCACTCTCACTCATCAACGATCAAAATTTGATCCTAGATCTAGAAAATGCATTTTTCTTGGGTTCCCTCCTGGTTCAAAAGCTTACACTCTATTAGACTTATCTTCTAATTAGATTTTTCTATCTAGAGATGTCATTTTCCATGAAATGATTTTTCCTTTCAAAAATGATAGTGTCACTAATTCCCACTTTTCTCCTCCTTGTTCTTCACCTGATCTTACCATTCAAAATTTTCTTGATTTCCTTGATGATATTATACCAGCCCCTGCCACTACACCTACATGACTATCATTGTGCCCTTATATCAACGACTGACCAATCATCAAGTAAAGGTACTCCTAGGTATCCATTGTCTTCTGTTCTGTCTTATTCTTCTCTTAACTCTACATATAAACAATTTGTTTTGACTGTCTCATCCACACCTGATCCAAAAACATATACCCAAGCTGTTAAACATTCAAACTAGAGAGATACGATGACAGCAGAAATTAAAGCTCTTGAACAAAACCGCACTTGGATCTTAACTCCTTTACCACCTGGAAAGAGACCTATTGGATGCAAGTGGGTTTATAAAACCAAACTTAAGGCTAATGGAGAGATTGAAAGGCATAAAGCCAGACTTGTTGCCAAAGGAAACACACAAACTGAGGGCCTTGACTATTTTGATACATTTTCACCCGTAGTGAAATTGACCACTCTTCGATTGTTACTTTCTATTGCTGCAGCCAACAACTGGTTTTTACACCAATTGGATATGAATAATGCTTTTCTTCATGGTGATTTACATGAAGAAGTTTACATGGACTTACCACAGGGCTTTACACCTTCTGCACCTAATTTGGTTTGCAAATTACAAAAGTCCCTCTATGGTTTAAAGCAAGTTAGTAGATAGTGGTATTCAAAAATGTCTTCTGCTTTGGTCTCCTATGGTTATGTCCAATCAGCTTCTGATCATTCGTTATTTTTCAAGGCTTCTTCTTCCTCTTTCACTGCCATATTGATTTATGTTGATGATTTGATACTTACTGGTAATAATCTGATCGAAATCCAATCTGTCAAACAACAATTAGATGCTGCCTTTACTGTTAAAGATCTTGGTGAACTCCGTTACTTCCTTGGTTTGGGGCTTGCTAGATCTAAAGAAGGCGTCTTCCTATCTCAACGAAAATTTGCCTTGGAATTACTTGAAGATACTGGTTATTTGGCTTGTAAACCTGCTATGTCTCCTATGGACCCTCATCTGAAGTTATCTAAGGACAAAGGTCAACCACTCAGTAATCCTATGCTTTACAGAAAGCTCATTGGTCGTCTTCAGTACCTTACAACCACTCGACCATATCTCAGCTTTGTCACTCAACACTTAAGTTAATTTATGTCTGATCCACATGAGCTTAAGTCTTCTAAGATATATTACAACCACTTAGTACCTTACAACCACTCAGCAGCCCATCGTGTCCTCAGATATATTAAGTCTTCTCCTGGTGCTGGCCTTTTTCTTTCTACAGAATCAGATTTGAAGTTAAGAAGTTTCAGTGACTCAGATTGGGCCAGTTGTGTTGACACTAGGCGTTCAGTCACTGGCTTTGCTGTGTTTCTTGGTTCATCCTTAATATCTTGGAAGGCTAAGAAGCAGCCCACAATTTCTAGATCTTCCTCTGAGACCGAATATCGGGCCTTGGCTTCTACAACTTGTGAAGTGCAATGGCTCATATATCTTCTCAATGATTTTAATCTTTCTCACCTCAGTCCTGCACTTTTATATTGTGATAACAAGTCTGCTATTCAAATCGCTGCCAATCCTACATTTCATGAGAGCACAAAACACATTGAACTAGATTGTCACTTAGTAAGAGACAAATTGCAATCCAAGGTCATCCATATTCTTCCTGTTCGTTCATTTGAGCAATTGGCGGATGTCTTTACAAAGCCTCTCCATCCTATGAGCTTATCTCCAAGCGGGGCATGCAAAATATCCATGCTCCAGCTTGCGGGGGGTGTCAAGGATAGAATAGTAATATTCTTATTAAGTTAACATGTAACTTACGGTAACTAATTACTTGCAACTGTAACTACTTACTGTTAGGATGTAAGCATAGTTTGTTGTGCTGCTGATTGTATATATGTTCTGGTTCACAGCTGTAATAATACAGAGCATTTCATTTTCTCTCATGATTCATTCAGTTTCAGTTTCATCTCTAACGGGGGAGAGGTTTTTCTGACCCGAATCTATATGTCATGTGAGGAGCTCTGATTTCAAAGTAATGTATTTGTTTGGGAAAAGGTTGTGTAGCGGGAATAATTGAAATTTTGGAAGGAAGAGTGTGTTTTGCGCCTTTACACTAATGGAGGGAATGTGAAAATTTTTTTGGAGGGGGCATGGTTTTTCACAAATACAAATACAAGTAATATATTCAAATTTATCTTTAATAATTTCTTAATTTCAAGAATAATTATGAAATTTACAAACTAACAAAACCTACAAAAATGTAAATAATTCTTGAAATCAATTTTATTAAATTTTAAATCATTTTAATTATGATTATATAATATGTCAAATATAGAATCTACTGTTAAAATCAAAATAAATATGTTTGAGAAAAAAAGATATGATTTTACTAGAATTGGAAAAATCGAAATTTTGAGGATGTTAGGAGCGGATTTGACCAAGAGGGGAGGTGAATTGGTCTAATAAAAATTTTCGCAATACGTTGAATGCTAAAACAGAGTATGAAGAAGATGACACAGAAAGTTATCCTAGTTCGGTCCTCTTGACCTACGTCCAGTCCTCAGATCCCTCTGAGCTTCTCTCAATCCACTAATCTCAAATAGATTACAATCAGACAGAAGAATGACTCTCCCCCTTGCTAACTCAAACTAACCCACAGACACTTTTGCTTGTGTCTAAACCACCTCAAGGCTCTCCAACCTTGAGCAACTCTCTCAAATTTAATAAATGAACAAGAATATTCTCCTTTATGAGAATTTAATGATAAACACTGAAGCTCTTTAATGAGAGTATGAAAAACAGAGTAAGTAGGTGAAGCGTAATGAATTCAATTTCTCGTATATGCATTCTCTGTCATGCCGAGACTTGAATGCTTCACCTTTTATAGGTGAAGAAGATTAAATGTCCGTTAGAGACATTAATATTTCTGTTAGACCCATTGTCTTCATTCACCTTCCTGCATTGAATGCGTCTGCAACTTTCTGACAGTAGGTAGAATGAAGATCTGAGATTTTGTCCGTTGAATCTCTTTTTGTTTAGGCAATCTGAACTTCATTCCCTGTTAATAAATAAGTCAGATAAGCATTTATGATGGTTGGTGTGATTCAAATAATCGTTGCACGAAAAAGGAAAGATTTTGGAATCAGTTTAAGGTCGCTGACACGCTGTGCCATTGTCAGAAGATGGAACTCGAGTTTTGTCTCTTCAAAACTCGAGGTATTGAAGAATTTTCAAAGAGAAAATCTCATAACTTTTGTTGACACTGGAGTTTGAATAAGAGTTTTGATAAAACTTGAGTTGTAAAACTCATAACTCGGGTTTCCATAAGTTCCAGTAGGCCAAAACGCTTTGTGTTCTTCGACACTCGAGTTTCATTTGGCAAAACTTCAAGTTTTGAGCCTTTCCAAGTCATAACTTCTATTGTAACTCGAGTTTCCTTGAGAGTTTTGAGTTACATCATTCTTATCCTTCGAAACTTGGGTTTTCCTTCATAAAACTTCAAGTTATAAGAGTTTCAAAACAAAACTTTTATATGAAACTCGAGTTGCACTGGAAGTTTTAAGTTTAAAAGAAGTTTGCCTCTTGAAACTCGAGTTTAGTATTATGAAACTCGAGTTCTATGAAAACTCTAAGCAAAACTTCAAGTTTGGAAAGAAGTTTTGAAGTTTAGAAATTTGTCTCAGCTCGAAACTCGAGTTCTGTAAACCCACAACTCGAGTTCTGTTAAAGCTTTTTACTTAAACTTCAAGTTGGGAAGGAAGTTTCGTTTCTCTCTCTTCGAAACTCGAGTTCTGAGACACACAACTCGAGTTCTAGTAAAACTTCCATTGAAACTTCAAGTTCTGAAAGGAAGTTTCGTTTTTCAAAACCATTTGAGAGCCCGAAACTCGAGTTCTATAAAATGAAACTCGAGTTCTGCCAAAACTTCCAACATAACTTGAGTTTCCACTGCGAGTTTTGATTTTCCAAAAGACTTCCAAAGAACGAAACTCGAGTTTTAAAATATGGAACTTGAGTTTTGAGATAATTTTCATCCAGACTCGAGTTCTTTTGAGAGTTTTGCTTTTCTAAAACCTTTTTCAATACTTGAAACTCGAGTTTTAACTTCCAGAACTCGAGTTTTGATATAACTCGAATCAAAACTTGAGTTCTCTTGAAAGTTTGAGATTTTGAACACACTTTTAAATACTGTAACTCGAGTTCTAAAACATAGAACTCGAGTTCTCTCAAACATTTCATTAAAAACTAGAAGTTTTCTAAAAACTTTCTGAAAACCAACAATCAAAGCTTAATTTCAAAAATATATTTGTCATCATCAAAACATTATCTCAACAG
Organism: Vachellia collinsii; assembly: GCA_006871305.1. Lineage (NCBI taxonomy): Eukaryota > Viridiplantae > Streptophyta > Magnoliopsida > Fabales > Fabaceae > Vachellia > Vachellia collinsii. The sequence goes on from QFDD01001027.1 coordinate 14,303, forward strand.
AGGAATCTATGAAGTATGAACACTCCCTTGTGTTTTATATTCTTCATTTTATTCTGAATTGCAAGTCTACATATCACTATATGTTGACTATGTAGTTTGTCTATTAAGGTGTTGATTGTTCTTTTGATCCCAAAAAGGGTAAATCCTCATTCTATGTTTATGTCTAGTTCCTAAGATTCAAACACTGAACTTATGATGAAAGATTGCCTTGCATAGTGAATCTTAGTTCATCTATTAATGCTATGAAAGTCTTTTACGAATAAGAAACAAACAAACAATTTCTATAGATTTTCAGAAACATGTCAACACATCTAAACGAAAAGTTTGTAAGAAGAATTATGAATATTAATGTTTCCATTGGAAATAATTTGACCCCAATTAAAAGCTCTACAATACCATCAACTCCACAAGCAGATGCATATCTTCACACCACAAGCCTCGACTATAACCGAAAAAAAAAGCCAGATAAAACACAATAACTCTATTGGTCAGTTCGATCTCATGAATCTATGAAGTATGAACACTAAAGATGGTATATGATGAATTTTGTGTTGAATAATGATTAGGAAATGATTTAGAAACAAGAGTATGCAAATGTATAGAAAGCAAAGTTGAAAAATCCATTTTTAACCATTTTTCCAGATTTTCGGCCAGACCTGGTTCATGGGGAAATAATGTGATTTTGATGCTTCCAATGGATTTAGAAGGAAAAATTGTGTAGGGTATAAGTGATAAAATAATTTTGGAAGCATTGGAATCAATTTTGACAAAGTTGGAGTCCAAAGACCCTAAGTAGTTCAAGAGGAGTTCTAAGGGGTTTTTAAGTGTTTTAATGCGTTGGTTGTAGCCTACTATTAATACCAAATGCATGATATTATGTGTATGAGTCTAAGTTATAAAGGGGAGTCTCCAAGGAGCAAGAACAAGTCAACAAAGTTAAGAGAAAATATCATAAACAAAGGTAGCATACTTACTAACTTTTACATTAATATTGTCATTTATTGTTGTTTATTTATTATGTTATTTTGCATGCTATTTATATGCTATGTGAACATGTGAAGTTGTGTTTATGACATGCTATGACTATATATGCAAAGTGTTTTCAAAGTGCATCATAAAATGTTCATACATAGATATATAGAAAATAAATGCTAATCATGCATGTTAATTAATGACTTTTGCTATTGAGATTCCAAGAATCTCATTCTCCCCCAAAACATAACATTCTAGGTCAAAGCTCAAGCAAAGTCAAGTAAGGAGATGAAGACTTAAGGTGGGAGATATAACTCCAAAATGCCATAAAATGCATGAATGGGAAGTTTTAAGTTTTAAATATTATGTTATGTTGAATGTGGAATTATTGTATGATAAACCTCTACATTCTCAGTATGGATAATGACAAGTAGTTATGTTGGGAATGTTGATTACTTATGTTGATTGAAAGCATGCATGCAAAGTTAAGAATTTGGAAAAGTTGGAAGTAGAAAAATGGTTCAACACCCTTACCAAAACCCTAACTTGAGGCTACAGGGAAAAATAGTAAATGAAGCCCAATTTCCTTGACACTTTCCATAAAAATATTTCACATGGAAATATTTAAAATGAGCCAAAGATTGCTTGATTTGGAGTTTTGTGCAGAAATTTGTAATTGCCTAAAGTTAGAAGAAAAATCTGGAAAATTGGAAAATGACCAAATGAATAATGCTTTTTCATGAATTATTCTTGATTAATTGGTCAAGAAATTTGACAAACTGATATTTTTCCCTTGGAGGGAGTTTAACAAGCTTCATTTAGAGACTTGAAACACTAAATCCTCATTTTTCTAGAATTATTTATGAATTTTCAAAGTTGGCCAAAAATCTGAAATTCACCAAGTGAACAGTACCAATGAATAGTAACTTTTACAAAGTTTTAAAATTTCACTTGGTTGGATAATTCTAAGTATTGGAAGGCCTTAAAGTGGTTCATAATTGGTCTCTAATATAAAATGGAGTAAGCTAAGAAAGGTGTTACGCAAATCCTTAGACAAGCTCTTATATTTTACAAATTCTAAGTCAGGCCAATAAAGGATTTTAGCATTGAGTAATTTTACCTATACATCCTATTGCTGCGTCCCTCTCATTCTCCTACCGGAGGAAGGGATCATTCAATAAATTGCATTCCACCTCGCACTCATCAAATGATTGGACTCCTCAATATGACTTGGAAAATAAAAGGCACAGAGGATAACCAAAATTTTCTAAGTTATACATCATTAGATTAGATTGAAGCATCTCTACCAGAGGTTGAAATTGGAACTATAAAAAACCTGTTTGTCTTAGTTGTAGCAAAACATGTTTATGCATGTTAAGATAAAACTCGTTTCACATACTTACTTCGTAGATTATAAATCAAAGGTGCACAAAATAGCTTCTTCATAGTAAAATTCAAGAAGAAATTGATGTCTTTTCTACTCCCTCTTATCTTCCAGGCAACAAACATAAGCATCTAAAGGTTTGTTCTGATCTCCCAATGAAGCCTCTTCCTCCCTCCCCTTCCATACTTATGTAAATAAAAAAATAAAAATTGACGGGTCCAATTATTTGAGTACGGTTCGGAGATTGAATCGAAAGTATGGGATGATCCCTTCTTCTTGGAGGAGAATGAAACGGAGATAGAAGATGCCGAAGGATGAAGCAAAAGAGTATATAGCTAGAATCACGCAATTATGAAATTCCTAATCGACCTGATTGGCCCAGTTTAGAATTTGTTAGATTTAATACCCACTCTAAGGGTATTTCAAAAGGCTTTTAACGGGATTCTCCCATCTTAATATATTTACAATGGGATTCTAATAATTAAATAGTAAATTTAAAAAAAATGAAAGACCAGTCTATAAAATGTCTAAGATGACCGTTAAAAAAAAATTAAAAAATATGATTATTTAAAATATTAAAGATAGGTACTAAAATATATAATACGAGTAGTGAAAATATAAAAAAGAGTTATGAAAAATAATTTAAACATACAATTGCACCAAAAAATTACTTTAAGATTCAAAGTGCTACATACTCAAAATATTTTAAGGTGTTAACTGAACTTTAATCTAACAGACTTTTAAGAGTTAATGGTGAGAGAAAAAATGCATATGAAAAATACTTTAAAAGTAAAATTGCAGCACAACTTGTTTTAGGACGTTAAATCCACCTTAATCTTACAATATGTTTTCCTAAAAAATAGAGTCAGGGTATGACATTTAATGATGTGGGTGGAAATGATGTGCCATGAATAGAGTGTTGTAGCGTCATTTTATAAAAGAATTTTGTTGTTTCAAAGTGGGTCCCATATCAATAAATGTAGGGAGAATCACGATGAGGTCATGTATAAGGGATTTTACAATTAAACAGTTCCACAAAATCACATATTTATTGTCAAGTCCTGTTAACAATTCCATACACTGGTATGAAGTTGTTAGTTACAACTCAATTTTATTGCATTAATAATTCTACAGGATTTAAAAATAATTAATCGATTTTGTGAGATTGTTTAATCGTAAAATCTCTTATAATGGGCCTTATCGTCATTTTTCTATAAATGTATATACCATGTAGAAATAATTTGATTGATGGAAGACTTTAAAGCAAAGACTTTGTTGTTAACAATTACAAAAATTGGTCCCTTATCACTAAATGTATATAGCGTGTAGAGAAAGAAAAGATTTGATTGGTGGAAGAATTAAAGGCAAAGACTTCATTGTTAGCAATTGAATTTATTAATTGCTGTGATGAAAAGTATTACATATCCGGGTTGGTGTTGAAGATGACACTTCTAATTGATATTATTTTTAAATTGATAAATTTAATTATAAATAACAAAGTATTTTCTTTTATTCTTCCATCAAATCTTTTTCTGCATGCTACATTGTACATGTGGCATAATTTATTAATATGGGATCTATTTTAAAAATTCTTGGCTAAAATATATAAAATCCTCTTGAATTTTGAGTTAGTTGCACAAGGTCTTCCTAACATTTAAAAGTTCAATTTAAAGATCTTAATGCTTCATTTTTAATTTATTAACTCTCCTGCTGTTAACTCCGCCGTTAAAGTTAACAATTTTTCTTTCATATGATTTTTTTTATAATTTTTATTATATAACATATCATTTAGAAATAACAGTTGGCATTTTAATTATAAATTTAAGTTCATTATGTTTTTTATTTAAAAAATATATCCTCAAATAAATATTTTAAATACCTTTTCAAGTAATTTATATTTTAAGACTTTTTATTTAAAAAAAGACATGGATAAATAAATAATTTAAATACTTGTTAAGGATTTTATATTATCTTTAAATAATTTAAGGATTTAAAAGTTCATTAAAATTATGTCTGGAATATCAAGGGTTATTTTTTAAATGACATGGTATATAATAAAAATTACAAAAATCATAATATGACAAAAACCATTAACTTTAATGTTGATTTTAATAAAATGGGTACAGATAGCTAAAACATGAAAAACATTAGGGTTTCTTAATTGAAGCTTTTGAAAATGAGTGAGGTCATATGTAGCTGAAGCAAAGTTTAATTTACCACGCTGCTACAGTGAGAGACTCATGGCTCATCAATTCTAAACATATCATAAAGCGTCATTCACTGACACCATGTTTTAGAAAAACACATTGTAATGTTTTTCAAAACTTTTATTTATTTATTTATTTATTTATTTTGGTCTTTTTTGAGCTAGAGAAGCTTTGCAAGGAACATTACAGCAGGGCTTGGAATTCTGCCGGGAAATAATCATTTGTCTGCAATAAAAAAAAAATAGGACAGGAGGCAGTATGAACTAGTATATATAATACACAATTGGATTGAGGCCATCGTCCATATCACACAAGAACAATCCCATACTTAGTACTCTCCCCCAATATATTCTTCCTCTCTAATCTTTATTATTATCATGGACACGCTATGCGCAGCTTCAGTACATAGTTTCTTCAATTATAAAGTTTCAACCCCTACTTATGGCAGCTGTATTTATTCTCGCAGCTTGATGCGAATTTGTATTTTTATATTATTATTATGCATAAACTTGGTGGCAACGCATGCTGCCTTATTAGCTCCTGAGCTTTACTGGAAGTCCATGCTTCCCACTGTTCCCATCCCTAAACCTATCGCAGTTCTCCTCCACCCAGCAGCTGGTTAGTTTTTATTTTTTTTTATATGCGTGTTGTTCATTCGTATTTGTCTTTGAATTTCGATCTTCACTTGATAATACTCCTTCTGATCCTCAATATAAAAACATGGCCCTTGTAGTGTAATATTGCACTATAAAAGGCGATGAGATATTATATCTTAGAGCGGAAGGAAGGAGTAATATTGTATAGTAAGCTTGTTTTAATTGCTAATACTTGAGGCTCGCAAGTCAGGTAACGGCACAACCGTCCATGTTGGGGTCCAATTAAATGATATGTTTGGTTATGGCGGCTATCATAAAATTCACTCTGAGGCGAAACTTCAAGATAACCCCGACACAGCTCTGTTCTTCTTGGAAAAGGATTTGAAGTCAGATAACAAAATGAACTTTCTCTTCACGCCGTTCTCCAATCGAGCATTGTTCTTGCCTCGTGAAGTCGTCAAAGACATTCCCTTTTCTTCGAGCAAGGTACGTTGCGTCAGACGAGCTGTGGGTGCTAGCTCTAGCTCCCCCCATTCGCCATGAAAATGGCGACATTTTGACGCTAGTTTTGAGTTTTTTCATGACTTTTCAAAGATTTAATACTTGAAATTGCGTAGACTTTATTTTTGAATTTAGATTATTAAATTTTTGAAAAATTGTAAGAAGTCTAAATTATGCAATCTTTTACTCATAAGATATCAAAATGTTACTCCTTTTATATAGAATCTAATTGTAAAAAGAAATCAAAAAAACATTTGGGGATGGCCGCAAATGTGAGAGGCAGATAAGGGCATCCATTTGGGGGATGGTTGACATCCCCAGTCCCATGACCCATTTGGTTTGATTACATGAGAAGATATTACATTTAATCTTAATGCATTTCACTATTCAAGTGTTTGGTTGATACAGTACAGATTGTATTAAATAAGGTAATCCACATTATAAGCTTTAGCTATGTGTATGATCTGGATTACAACTCGTATGATAATACATGTAAGCATGTTCACCCTTCATAAATCAACATTTAGATATTTGTACCCTTCATTTTTAGTTTTCATAGAGTTAAAAAGTTCATTTCAGATTTTTTTTTAATTCTTTATAGATCAATATGAATTTCATCTCATGATTCAAATAAATGTTCTGTAATCATCATTCTATTACGTTACATTCCCATTCATTGCATTGCATGCCCATAAATTCTATGAACCAAAGAGGCCGGGGTGTCAAAATCATTATGCCATGTCTTTACGTGTCTGTGAACACTGATATTATGTAATCAACAAAAAAAGATATAATTCATGAATTTATGATTCACTACTGATAGATGGCTGAAATACTGAACAAGTTTTCCGTGAAGCCTGGGTCCATAAATGCTGAGGTTATGAAGAAAACAATTAAAGATTGTGAGGCGCCAGGAATTAAAAGAGAGGAGAAGTATTGTGCAACGTCCTTAGAATCCATGGTTGATTTTACCATTCTCAAGCTTGGGGAAAACGTGGAAGCTTTTTATACAGAGGTTATGAATAAGAACGAAACCAAGAAGCAAGAGTACAAAATAATAATGAATGGAGTGGAGAAGGTGGGACAGACGAAAATGGTGGTATGCCACAAGCTCAATTACGTGTATGCTGTGTTTTATTGTCACAAGATAGAGAACACCATTGCCTATATGGTGTCGTTGGAGGGGGTTGATGGGAGTAAAGTGAAAGCTGTGAGTGTGTGTCACAGAGACACATCACAGTGGAACCCAAAACATTTAGCCTTCCAAATGCTAAAAGTAAAACCAGGGACTGTTCCAATATGCCACTTCCTTTTTCAAGAATCCATTGCCTGGGTTCTAAAAAAAACTGATTAAGCATTGAATAAGATTGCTTTCAATAACAAGACATCAATGCTTACGGGGGAAAAAAAATTCTACGTACTCTATGCTTGACTGACTACAAGCACACCTGAGCAAGAGAGCGAGTGGCGTATCTTCTTTGGGTTCTAATGTATGAGATATATATATACACACAGTGGACGTGTCTTTTTGAATTATCATTTTCTCTTGCCATCATGGGAAATGCAAACAAGAAGGGAAAATAAACATTTATATTGCAAATCCCACATGTACTACGACGATATATAAAAAGAAGAAAGAACATACAAGACCTTCGCAAACTTGAGAAAACGAAGAATATAACTACTCTAACATTACACTTCAATTCAGCGTACATCTTCAATACCTAAGCGTTTCTTAAATTTATAACCATCAGTTGGAGTATGTAGAACAGACTCCCATGTGTCAGCGTGAACAAGTTGTAATGGTTGATTATGTAGCGTGTGTAAATGAATAAAAGCTTGCTTAAGAGATTCACCCAGATAGCAAGAATTGTGTCACACCTGATCTTTAATCCTACCTATTCTAAATCCATCTTGACCAAAGAGCACTACCTTTCTATAAAATATCTTTTGTCCAAATTTGTTAGAATGTGATTTTTCAAAAAATTTTAAAATTTTTAACACAAATCTTACATAAAGTTGTTGTTACCAATTGGATTCGAAGAGTCAGGTTTGATCTTAGGTTTATACTCTATAGTTGTAGTTTGAAAACAGTTTCCTTTAAAACTATTCCCTAGGTTCATTTACTTATGATAGTTCTTTAATAACTGTTGGTTACCTGTTATGGATAACACTTACCGATACTTTATAAGGAGACATTCTCCTCACAACCACATTTAGTTTCATATTTTACTATATACATGATTTATACAACTATACACATAACCACTAAAGCTATCCAGACTTGTATCAAAATAAATTTGTAACTACTGATTCAAAACCAAAATTTATATGTAAAAGGGGGAAGTGTTTCTTCTATCTTCCTTTTCACTATCCAACCTTTCCACCTTCTAAGCTTCCCTTGTCACCAACTTCTTGCGTTTTGAGCTACCTACCTTAGCTATATTTATTTGAAAGAGAGAGAGATTTTGAAAATCTTCGTAAAAACCACAATTTATCATATAATCAAATATATAAATTCATAATCATGAAAAAACAAGCCACATGTTCATATAGCATTTATACAACAATAAATCACATCATGAGGCTCTCCCTCAACAGCTTTGAACATCACATGACCATGGACAAATAACAAATTGTATAACACACAATTATGTACCCTCACCTGAGTACCGCTCAATCACCGAGCATCTGAATAACCATTCATTCTCAAACCCAGCTATTCTGCAAAGCTTGTAAAATAATATTCATACACTATTTCATGAGTATCACTCTGTTAAGAGCATACAATCATTTTTTTCACAAAACCGGTTAATCCACATATCACATCACGCATAACACACATGACACAAACAAGCAGAATTAAATACATAAAAATAAGATAAAAAAAAGTTTCTACATATCCCCTTCGTTTATCTTTACCTTCCTCGTTATTGGCTCCACATGATTGCTTGGCTCCACATGATTTATTTTTCACCTTATTTTATTTCCATCGTTTTCCTATATATTTTCCTCTCGTTGACCCAGCTTACATGGCAGACACGGTCGATATTTCCTCCAAACCACCACTTCTAATTTCATCTCTCCTTCGTAGAAAGCATAGTGATAAAAGAAAAATACCAAAAAAGTAAAACAGAAACCATTGGAATGACCACTGATGAATAAAGTAAAAGCATTGCTCACTCGTGGGCACTCTTCGGAAGGGTCTGTTTGGTATGAGGGGAGGGGATAAAAAAGTTTTTAGTTGGATTCATAAAAAGACATAGAGAAATAGGCTTAAAAGTTTCTAATAAATTTTTCGTACTTTTTATCTTACACCTTTATTAAAATTTTATAATCTCACTTCTTCAATTTTTTAAAAAATTCAATTCATAAAATTTTCCATCATCTCCTCTACAAATCCCTCAACCAAAAAGTGAGTGTGTAGAAATTTTTTTTGAGTTGGATTATAAAAAATGGAGAAATAAGCTTAAAAGTTTTTAATTAATTTTTCCTACTTTTTTACTTACACATTTATTAAAATTTTATAATCCCACTTTTTCAATTTAAAAAAAACATTCAATTCATAAAATTTTCCATCATCTCCTCTCCAAATCCCTTGTACCAAACTAGGTTCCAATAACCAAATATGGTTCTTTGTTTTTTTTGGCCAAAACCAAATATGGTTCAAGATTGCCATATAGTGCACATATTTATCTTTCACTTTTCATAATGACATGACTCCATCAGATGACTTTGACTGCTTTCATGAGGATATGTAGAATTCCACAACAACAAAAAATTTAAAATTGCAAATTACCGACAAACTATTTTTTTTTGGGGAAAAATTTCAACAATAAACACATTGAGGACAGAAATTCCATCACTAATTTTGATCACTAATGACAATTTGTTTGTAGTGTTCCTACCCCACTAAAAAATAGATATCATTCCTTCCACAAGCTTTACAACATCATTGGATGAAGATGGAAAGGTCACATCGCACTAGCATTATAGTGACGTTTATGCTAGTAAGACGACTCAGGTCAGTGTTTATGAGGGGAGGGGAGAGAAAGTGAGTGTAGAAAAAAAAATTTAGTTGGATTAAAAAAAAAAGACATAGAGAAATAGGCTTAAAAGCTTTTAATAAATTTTTCTTACTTTTTTTATCTTACACCTTTATTAAAATTTTATAATCCCACTTCTTTAATTTTTAAAAAATTCAATTCATAAAATTTTCCATCATCTCCTCTACAAATCCCTCATACCAAAAGTGAGTGTGCAGAGAAATTTTTTTGAGTTGGATTAAAAAAAATGGAGAAATAAGCTTAAAGGTTTTTAATTAATTTTTCTTGCCTTTTTACTCACACATTTATTAAAATTATATAACCCAACTTCTTCAATTTTTTAAAAAATTCAATTCATAAAATTTTCCATCTTCTCCTGTCCAAATCCCTTGTACCAAACTAGATTCCAATAACCAAATATGGTTCTTTTTTTTTTTTTTCGCCAAAACCAAATATGGTTCAAGATTGCCATATAGTGCACATATTTATCTTTCACTTTTCAAAATGACATCACTCCATCAGATTACTTTGACTGCTTTCATGAGGATATGTAGAATTCCACAGCAACAACAAAAAATTAAAATTGCAAATTACCGACAAAATAATTTTTTTTTTGGGGAAAATTTCGTCAATAAACACATTAATGACAGAAATTCCATCACTAATTTTGATCACTAGTGACAATTTGTTTGTAGTGTTCCTACCCCACTAACAAATAGATATCATTCCTTCCACAAGCTTTACAACATTATCTAGAAATATTAAGGCCCGTCTTGATCAAAGAATTGAATGTGATGGAAAAGAATGGAAGGGAATGAAATAGAATGGAATGGAAAATTTTTTGTGCAAAGATGTTTGGTATGCACTAAAATGAAAAATGGCTTGATAGGAAAATTTATGTTTGGTTAGGCTAAAATGGTGGAAAGATAGGTAGGAAAATATGAAAAATAGCTATATTACCCGTTGTAGTAAAGTATAAACATTATATTAAAAAAAAAATTTTTTGCCTTCAACAATGTTCAGATATCGAGTAAGTTAAAAATGAGTCTGATTAAAAGTTTAAATAACTTCCCTCTTAACTATGAGTACTATAATATCCGTATTTTCCGTAACCAAAAATAAAGGCTAAATGGGTAACTACAGATTAATTAAGGGCCCATAAGGTAAAAGAGGAATTTTGGGAATATAGAGATTGAAATGACATTTTTAAAATTTAAGGATCAAAGTGTAAATTTGAAAGTTGGGACCAAATTGCCATTTATGAAATTCAACGGCATATCAGAAAAATCTTTAGGGCACCAAAAGATAGAGAAAAATTCACTGATAAGTAATTGAGGCCTGGTTTAAGTCAAAATGACATAAATAACCGTTGCGGAAATTTTAAAGGTTATTTAATATTTGACTATTAAATAAAATAATTAGTCAAATATAAATATTTAAAATACCCAGTGGTCTCAAATATTTGATTTCATAGTAAGGAAAAATTGCTCAAAAAATCTAGTATTGTATAAAATTGATTTCAAGAGAAAGCTAGAAATGGTTTCTCTGAACGGAAGGAAAAGGCCTGGAAAAACCCCAAAATAGGATTTTCTTCAGAAATTAATTAAAAACACATCCGGAATGGGATTTGAGGAAGGATAAATGATTATAAGAGTAGAGGAATTATTGGAATTTTTAAGGACCTTAAATTGATCAAATGATCAGAAAATCCCCAAAAAGCATTTTTGAAAGAAAATTTTTAGGTTAAGTAACTTTAAAACAACTTCACTTTTATAAAGAAGATTGTAAGGACATGAGGAGTGCCACTTGGTGTCTTTTAATTAATTATTTATTAAATATCCAAATATTAAATAGTTTTTAAAATTCCCATAAAGGTTATTTTTGTCACTTTGACTTAAACCGGGCCTCAATTACTGATTAGTAAATTTTTCTCTATCTTTTGGAACTTAGTAAAATTTTCTAATATTTTAGTCAAACTTTGACCAAAATGCCCTTTGACTCTTCCTTAATTACCAAAATGCCCTTAATCTCATAATCGACAATTTGGTCCCTTAAATTTCAAAATTTCCACTTTAGTACCATTTTCAAAGTGACACTTAGGTCTTTGAATTTCTAAAATGACACTTTAGTCCCTTACATTTTCAAAATGACCATTTTGCCCTTACTTTTTTCATGTTTGGCAGAGTGGCATTTTTACTCTTTCTTTCCTTTCCTTTCAGCTTCCGGACCCTTAATTTGTCTTTAGCTACTCGTTTAACATTTATATCTAGTTATAAAAAACATGGATATTATAGTTATATGCATGAAAGAGAGGAATGTGAGCATGCAAAATTGTTAGAATATGATTTGACCAAGAGAGGGGTGAATTGATCACTTTTAAAAATTTTAAACTGAAAAACAAGTAAAGTAATTTATGAAATAATGTTACTAGAAGAGTTGAGAAAAGGGATTGACACAACGATTTATACTAGTTCGGTCCTTCTAACCTACGTCCAGTCCTCAGATCCTCTCTAAGCTTTGTAAATTTACTATCAATGATATTATAGGCTCTTCAAGCCCTTACAACCAAAAGTCTCACTCCCTTTCTCCCAACTCATAGAAAACAGAGGCTTTCACTGCCCTTTTTTCTTCATAATCACAGCACCTCACTCAAGATCACATAATCTTGAGTTTCTCTTGGAAACAATAAGTTTGGACAATTTTAAGATTCTCTCACAAGAATTAAATGCTAATCACTGAGATTTAAATATTGGAGAGAGTAAAACAGAGAGAAGTAGATGATTTAATAATCAATGCAAGTTCGTAGGTAGTTGTTCTCTCCACTTCCGTCTTGAATGCTCTTCCATTTATAGTTGGGCAGCGATAAGTGTTCGTTAGAGAGAGCTTCGTTTCCGTTACATAGCTTTCATTGTTCAACATTGTGCATTAAATGTCTCTGACACATAGCACAGTCGTTGCCTAAGGTTTTGCTCGTTGAGCACATGCTTGAGAAGTAATCAGAAGACCTATACCCTGTAGCTAAGTAGGAACATGAAACATTTATACGGGTAGAGGAGATTTAAACATTTTAAGCATGAAAAATGAAAGATTACATATAAAGTTGAACCTTCTGACATACTGAAATACTGTCAGATAAAGTGAATGCTACAGTATGTTTTACAATACTCAAGTGATGCTTACCAATTTCTCAATGAAACTGAAGTGAAAGATGAAATACTCGAATGTTTTAAAGCAATACTCAAGTGTCATTTGTAATTCATTTGAAATTTTGAAGCTAATACTCGAGTGTAAAACCAAATACTCGAGTTATATTAGAAGTATTATAGTGAAAAAGAGTTTTACTTCCAGCGATACTCGAGTTTATTTGAAAGTGTGTATAATGCTCGAGTGTTGCAAGTCATACTCGAGTATTGTTGAAGGCTTTATGAATCAATACTTTCAACTATACTCGAGTGCTTTTGAAAGTGTTGTAAATGGTTCTCGATACAAGCCAATATTTGAGTATTGTTTGATTTCAAGAAAACAAACACATTTGTTTCTACTCGAGTGTTGCTGAAAGTGTTGCCAAAATCTTCAATACTCGAGTTCTATCCATAATACTCGAGTGTTGTGAGCTTTTCAACACAATCCTTCTTTTCTTACTCGAGAATTATTGAAAGTGTTCTATGAGGCCCTTCGATACTTGAGTATTACCATCAATACTCGAGTGTTGTCATTTTCCTAAACGCTAAAAAAAAATTTAGCTTGTTCCTCCTTAACCCCCATTTTTTACACCTGATTTTCCTCATTCAAAACCAGTAACACAGATGGCAATAGTAATCGCACCAAATTAGAGCTAGCTAAAATCACAATCATCCAACAAATTATAACTTTATCTTTTACAAATCCATTTGTGATAGCAGTAATATACCACTAACAATGCTTAACAACTAGCTCTAAATCATTCTCAATTACATAATAGCTTTAACATTAACACTTAATAACTTTGCTAAAAATAGTGAGAATTAAACTTCATTTCCATTTCAGTATATGTGTGCAGACATGAAACAATTTAATTCTAATTTAAAATTCCAATTTAAACACAACCTTGAAGTAGAAAAATATTAATAATATGTACAAAATGTTCATAACCATTCAAGAGTGAGGAAAATCTCATAGGCTTAACGTACAATGATTGACAAATTGTTACCAAGATTAGAAAAATAAACAATGAGAACTCAATGTTCTAGAAGTTCAAGAAAATATTCACACCAACGCTTACTGATGTAGTCAATATCCTTGCCAAGAAATGATTCAGAAATGTCAAACATATGAGATATCAAAGTTATATAAATATTAATTGATTATCTAAATCCAAAATAAAGTGCATTAAAAATTAATGAAGAATATATGTACCTCTTGAGTAAACTCAATCATTCCTAAAGAGATGACATTAAATATGTGCCTTAACACGAATAAGCCACATAAATCCGGCATCTTTGGTTTCCTACGATTCTATAAAGAGAACAAGTTATTAACAAAATCATAAAAAGAACCTATCAAGTAATTCTCATTCTGAGCTCTCATATAAAATATTCACAAACAAACATCACACACTTACCTTTGGTGTTATCCATTCAGGTTCTTTCACCTCATGCACATGCTTACCTAAAGCAACAGCTTGGTATGTCCTTATAGCCTTAGCATTAAAATTATGGTTAGTAACTTATGAAAAATCATCATACTTCATAATAATACATAAGCAAATTTACCCATCCATTGTCTTCTTCAATTCCTTCCCAGGTTTGTAGTGAAGGGAGCATGAAAAGACGATTGTATTGGTGTTCATAGATAAGAGGACCAGCTACCAATGCTCGCGCAACAATGAATACATATATCAAATACAGAAGTTTTATTATCGAAAGGTGCTGTGAAACACTAATAAACGAATAACTGTGGATGTAGGGTGCTATGAAACACTCAATTCCTCCTTAACTAAGCCTTTGTGATAAGTATTGACGTATTAAAGAAGGAGTGTTTCCTTTCTCTTGGATGTGAATTAGGCAGAGGAATCCAAATTTATTGCTCTTGTTGGAGGAAACCAATTGTCGATGCATGGACCTATGATTAAGCAAGCATTAACAAGGGTTAAAATATTTTAATTACAACTAATTTACAAGAGAACACTTGCATTAAAAACACTTGGACGACCGCATCGGTAAGCTGTTCTTTTGGGGCTATAAAGGCTACTAAATCCTCCCATTCAACATAGATGAACACCCCATCCTTCCCCACAATTTCCCGATCCATTGGCAAATGCCATTTCTTTAAAGTAGCTATCATATGACATCAAAATCACCCTTTGTATGGCAGTCAACTAGGATTACGGCTGGGGCTGCAATTGAGGGGGTGAAATTGGTTGATTGGATGGAGGTGGCATCGGATTTGAGATAGGGGTGACATTGGCTCAAACCATATGAACAAGTGACCTTGGCGACAAGATAAAAAGTCTTAACAACATTACCCACAGTTTCCACTTCATCCTTGGGAATTGGGACAAGAGTATATGAAATAATCACATCTTCAACCAAAACTCTCACATGATCATCTTGTAGTTGTGTGTCATGACTAGCCCCAAGTTATGTACACTGCCATATGCTACTAACCATCTTGAATGATCCTCAACATACAAATCACAAGGTTCACCACTTAAAATGATGTGACCCTCTGATGTATGCCTAATAGTAGAACAACTCTCCTTATTGCTTTGAAGAGTTGTTGGCATCTTACGGACACTGTCTCCTATTTAGAGCTTATCATAGACATCATTTCATCCTTCATCTTGTTCATTTGAGCTTCTAATTGGGCTTCTAACCTCGCTTCTAATTTTGTAGATACTGAAGCTTCTGCCTCTGCCCTCACCTTAGCCAAAAAGCATCCATCTCATCCCTTGGCACCACACTTGAGGTATAGAAACAAGTTGGTCGTCCAAAGTAATCTCTTATGCCTAACCCGCATCCAACTCCCCTTACTTGCCCAGCATAATCTAGTTTACCCACAGCAACAGTCAAGACATCATTCCTCCTATTAGGCTTAAAGGTCCCATCAGCTTCTTGTTGTTTAATTACGTCATGTGACATATAATATGCATAAGAATCAATATAGTCATGTTAGTAAAGCAAAGAAGTTGCGTACTTACAATCTGTTCAGCAATTATGTGAGCATGTTCACTTGTATATTTTCCACTTCTTTTTGGTGAGCATACTTCCATCTATCTTCACGATGTATCAGAGATGGTGGAGTAACAATGGTAGAAGGATTAGATTGCATTTGATCTTCCAACCTTCTTCTCTTAATGGCTAGTAAGTCTTTCTCAGCCTTTGTCACACCCTGAAATTAGAGGTGACCGGCACAGACTATGAGAGGTCTCACACTCCGTAAGCCTTTAAGTTATCAACACACACTATTTATCAAAGTTCAAAATGACACAATATATGTATATTTTCTTTTTCAAGATTATGACATAAAAGTACACCCTACTTGATTTATCAACATATCAGGACTCCTGTAGAAATTTCGGCAGAGTCTCCCTATATAACATACTTCCCGAAAGTTCTACTTTGGCCTGAAAACCCAAAACAGCAATTCGGAGCAATGCTCCACCACAGCGTGTACATATTTTCCAAAATATAATATAAGGACACAGATACCGCCTATATACTACGTGGAGGATCTATAAAAAAAATACATAAACATATGTTTATATATAGACACACACCAAGCAATAGCTACCAAAAAGAGATCGGCGACTTGCGTATCAACAACGATGAGGCTCTTCACTGCTCAACCAAAGGTACAGGGTCAATTGAGCTATCTGAAGTCAAAATAAAATTTCCGATGAATAACGTCCCATTTATAAAATCTAATGAAATTGCAGAAATCAATCAAAGGGATTTAACTTTGATAAATAATCTCAATTTTTGTAAGATATAATCAAATCATATTTAAAATTGCATTAAAGATCATTCCTCGAATAATTTCAAATACGTGGCAAAAAAACATGTTTTACAAAATTAATTTGAAAAGGTAATTCTCAAATCTCATATTTTCGTAGGACTTCAACAGAACGGAATAACAAGCGTGGACATACAGTCCACGAGGGTAAATAACCAAGCGCAGCTCAAGGCCATGAAACAGGCGTGAACACACAGTTCACGAGGGTAAGTAACCAACAGGCGCGGCTCAAGGCCACGAAATAGGCGTAGGGATAAACCCCACGAATAACAAGCGTGAGTCAACACCCACGAATACCAAGCGAGCTCGAGATTTACCATGGTGCGCCAAGGACTAACAGTACTGCTGTTAGTAACCAGCGTTCTGTATTCAGTCATTTCCAAACCATTTTCAAGCATGCGTGTGACCAATTTCCAAACCATCTTTAATGATAACACCATTTTTGAATATTCTATAACCAGGATCCCAGCATGAGAGTTTGCAAGTATTATCTCAAAACCCATTTTCCAAGCATGCATAGAGTATATAGCATTTAAATATCATTTACTTTCATTATCTCCATGCGTGAAATCACAATGCTAAAACATCTTGAATAAATACTATAACACCTTAACTTTTGCAATAATCAATATCTCCAAAGTTTTCCTTTCCATTTCATATATGAATATCCAATATAAATAGAAATTGGGAAAGAATAACATTAAATAAAATTCATAAATTTTACTCTTTGCTATATCAATGAGAGGATTAAATAATTCCAATAAACTTTCACCACTAAAACAATGCTTAAAATGTGATAATTAAATTAAGAATACGAAATGTAATAAAACATACTTTATAAAATCATAATGGGATGCTATTCACTCACCTACTAAGCTTTCAATAAATTTCTCCTCTAGATTTGAACTTCCAATTTATCTTCGTCCTCTCTTAACAACAACGTATAAGTATATGGGTAAATTACACTGCAGTCCCAAGGAAGAGAAAAAAACATAATCAAGTCCCTCAAAATCAACAAATTATAGTGGGGTCCCAAGGGACTTGAATGAGATAATTTGTAGAAGTGAAATTACCGTGTTACCCTTTTTTAATTTCAACTGTAAAACTTGAGAGAGAATGGGTTTTGTGCTTCAAACAACACCCATCGAGTTGTGTCCATCCACGCTCTGCTCTTCCTCGTTACAGCGCCGTCGTGCTTGCTTTTCCACCTGTGGCCGTCGTCGACTGTAGTGCTATCCTCCGTGACTGAGCTTGCGTTTCCACGTGTGGGCCGTCATGGTTGTGCTCGCATCTCCGCTGTGGTTTGTCGTAGTCTAATTTAGTTAGGGCTGAAGGAAGTAATCTTCATCTTATCCATCCTCTGTGGCCGTCGTCGACTGGAGTGCTTTCGTTGACGGAAATCGAAGGAATTGCTTCTCTATTTTACTTGGTATGTTTACCTTGTTGTTCCATTTTGTAGTGTCTCCATGGAGGTTTAGGTTATTGCCTTTCCTTGTCCTATTCTTTGACTGGAGTGCTTTGGCTTCAAATTCAAATTGTTGATCTCATGAAGTTGCTCTCTTCAATCTGGCATTGGTATTTGATAATCATAGGCTTCAATGGCTTTGCATGAGAGCGTGATAGTTAATCACATTGGTTGAATTAAACTTTATACCTAAGCAAAATTCATCTTCTTCTTGCCAAGTAATATGTATATATTATTTTTTTTTTCAAAAAGGAAAAAGTATTCGGTGGGGCACTGGATCAGTATATAAAACTT
>QFDD01001028.1:0-37133 GCA_006871305.1 Vachellia collinsii
ACTCGAGTTCTGGATGATAAAACTCGAGTCTCGGGTGTTGAAAAAGCTTTAGAAATACAAAACTCTCTTTAGAACTTGAGTTTGAATAAAAGTTTTAGTAGAACTCGAGTTTCGTGTTTTAAAACTCGAGTTTCGAGTGTTGGAAGTGTTTTAGAAAATCAGAACTCTCAGAGGAAACTCAAGTTATGTTGGAAGTTTTGGCAAAACTCGAGTTTCATTTTATAGAACTCAAGTTTCGGGCTTTGAAATATCGAAACTTCCTTCAGAACTTGAAGTTTCAATGCAAGTTTTGTTAAAACTCGAGTTATGAGAATCAGAACTCGAGTTTCGAAGAGAGAGACACACAACTTCCTTTCAAAACTTGAAGTTTCGGTGAAAGTTTTGGTAGAACTCGAGTTTGGTTTATCAGAACTCGAGTTTCGAAGAAAGAGAAACTCATCTAAGCGAAAGTTCTCACAGAACTCGAGTTTCGGGATTACAGAACTCGAGTTTCGGGCTGAGGAAAATTTCTGAACTTCAAAACTTCTTTTCAAACTTGAAGTTTCGCTTAGAGTTTTCATAGAACTCGAGTTTGGTGAGCCAGAACTCGAGTTTCGAGAGGCAAACTTGTTTTAAACTTAAAACTTCCAGTGCAACTCGAGTTTCATATAAAAGTTATGTTTTGAAAATCCTATAACTTGAAGTTCTATGAAGGACAACTCGAGTTTCGAAGACAAAACACGTTGTAACTCAAAACTCTCAAGGCAACTCGAGTTTCATATGAAAGTTATGATTTGAGAAGTATCAAAACTTGAAGTTTTGAATACTGGAACTCGAGTTTCGAAGAGTACTTCGCAGCGTGACTTCGAGTAACCTCTAAAAATCGAGTTTTAAGCTTTGTAACTCAAGTTTTATCAAAACTCTTATCAAAAGTTTTGAAGATTTTTACGTTAAAAATCTCCAAGAACTCGAGTTATGAAAAAGGAAAACTCGAGTTTAGTTTCCGACAGTTGTGCAACGTTGTCAGAAAGCATTATACAGGTTTCAAATTATTGTACTGTTCATGCAGCATTTATTTAATCTCTTTTCCAGATCAGAAAGGAGCTTCAACGGACAAATTCTAAGCACTGAGTCTAACGGAAACTTGATTGACTCCAATGGCTTTTTAATTCTCCGCATCTATAAAAGGCAAAGCTGTGAAGAACGAAGACAAGAGCAGAGAGCGCGCACGGAAAACTCATTACTCTTCTATTTCTTACTCTGTTTTCATATTCTCATATTTAAGAGCTTCAGTGTTTATCATTCAATTCTCAGAGAGGAGAATATACTTGTTGTTCTTTGATATTGTAAGAGATACTCAAGGGTGGAGAATCTTGAGTGAGTTGAGACACGAGCAAAAGTGTCAGTGGGTTAGTTTGAGTTAGGAAGGGGGAGAGTCCTTCTTCAGATTGGTTGTAATCTGTTGAGATTAGTGGATTTGAAAAGATCAGTGGATTCTGAGGACTGGACGTAGGTCAGAGAGGGCCGAACCAGGATAAACCACTTTGTCCATTTTCTTCATACTCTGTTTTACGCTTTTAACGTTGCGAAAATTTTTATCTGACCAATTCAGCCCCCTCTTGGTCAAATCCGATCCTAACATTGAGTAATTGAAAGCGTATTTTGGATTAAAAGGGAATATAATGAACAGACTCTTAGAGATAGGAACTTAACTTTCCTTGCCTTGACTTAATTATGGGAGATCAATCCTTCTGAGTTCAATTAATAAATCCTAAGCAATCACTTAGGTCCAATGGTTTAATTAATGCAATTTGCTTGAATCCAAGTCAGATAACATTCCTCAAAACTTTGTTTAGCGCCACTCAAAATGTAAAAGGAATAATTGGTCTCATGCCTTCAATAAATTGCAAACACAATCACAGAAACCAAATGAACAACTAATCACTAATAATCATTGATAACTAAGTGAACACAAGGAATCAAATATGAAAATACATAAATTCTAATCAACATGAACAACAACCAATCCAAATACATAGCCAAATCACAAGTTCACAGATATGTAAACATCAGTTTCATAGTAGCAGAAGTCTTTAGATCTAAAGATCTCTACAAAGACTCAAAGACAAGATTAGGTTAGGAATACTCCCCAATGAATCTCTGGGCTTAAGGCTTGCTCTCCATCACCAAGAAGCTAGGAGTTTAGCCTCCCATCATTCCAAGGACACATCAGTGATCACCCTTACGTTCTACCATGAGAAGATGAAGATGAGGATGGAAGAAATGTAGCAGAGAGTGATTGGAAGGTTAGGACAGTGTGGGAGATGAAATTGGAGATGGAGTGTTGGGAAGATGGAAGGAAATCTGCACAATGGAAGGTAGTTTCAAAGATGAAGATTGCTCTAAGATTTGCTTCCTGAAATGTGCAGAATGAGGTACATTTTCGTGATTATCCCCTTTTAGTTAGTTGGCAGCTGCTAACCTAATCCCAAAACTCATAGCAACACTTCCACGTGAGTAGGTCATGACTGAAACATACATATGTCACGACTTAAACAGCATAGTGTCGCGACTACAATAAAACATGTCGCGATCTTTATGGCAAGCAGAGCCTCAGAAGTCACAAACAAGTCACGACCCATTATCTTTGGTCACGACAAAAAGGGTCCAGTGGCACTCCTCTTGAAGGTTTCTTCCAGTCATGAATTACATTCCCTTCAGTTTCATCTTTGAACACTTGAATATCTCCCTTAGACATCTACAACAAAAACAAAGAAGACCTTGTTAAAGAATCAAACACTGGAGTTTGAAAGCATAAACTGCTGAGAGAGGCACAATTTACTCATTTTACCCTTTGTGTTATTGTCTATGCAATGTATGACCAATAAAAGCAAGAAAGGCTCAATTTAACACAAGATAGGGTAATTAAGCTAGAAAATGCCTCAAAATTGAGTAGGAAAACCATGTAAATATTAGTGTTTATCTAGCTCTCATCTGAAAAATATTGGGAGGTAGCAAATGAGATAAAAGTCTTAGCAACAAGCAATCCTACTCTATATGCATACTAGCGAGTGCTAAGGAGATATATGAGATGATAATTCACAAAGTAATTCATTAAAGGGAACATATGCTCCAAAATATATGCCATATTCATTTTCCACCACATCATTCTCAACCTCGCAAAATGTATAAAACACTAATTTCCCTTTTTAAAACCTTGAGACCAGAAATCTGATCACATCAAAAATAATTTGTCACAATTAGATCATTAGCAACCTCATAGTTCACTATTTAACCAATCATAACCATTTTAGCACCATTAACATTTACGCCCCATAATGGTCCTTTTAGTCACATGGTAAATAATTCATTTAACTTCCATTATATAGCAATTTAAACATCTTCATTAAACATGCCCCACAATGGCCACTAGATTATCCCTCATTGCTCCCCATCCTTATCTCCACTAACTGAACCCATTGGCTAGTGTTTTCCCATTTGACCGATTGACCAACAAGCTCATCAATCAAGTGATGTGGACCGGTCAAAATCCATAAAGCACAAGACTGGACAATGATCTCCCTCTTTTAATCATGGGTTATCATAGGGTCTCCCCTCTCTATAACCATATGGTGTGATAGGCTCTCATCTCTTTTACCATAGTAGCCTTGCCACAAGCAAGCTTGAGGACCCTTTAGTGTAGGCTAGATGTCCTCCCACCTTATTCTCCATGTATGCATGCACTAATTTTACACCCTTATACTCCTTGGGTGAGCCTCCCACCAAATAACATCTGCCTCCCCATATCACAATATTAAACTCTTTAGCTCTTTAAAATTATAAGGCATAATGTCCCAGTGTCCAAAAGCCAAATCACAACATAGACACACATTTTCCAAAATGAAAATTTCCAAATCAAAATCCCTTTGAGAAAATCCAAGGCTATTTTAGAGAACATTCTTAAGTTCATAAAAACCTTATACCGATATTCCTTTTTACCACAAGGAAATCATACCATCCATAACATTCATAAGCATGCATAAAGAATGGAAAATGAATATTTTTAGCTAAGTAAATAACAACCAACAGAACCAAGGCAAAGAGCTCTAATCACAAGCTCAAGTCAATCTAGCATCAACACATAATTATAACTGCCATTTAGTCTCATAACTAATTAAGTGGATAATCAAACAATTAGAGGCATGTTCACACCACAAGTACACGGGTCGTGCCAAGTAATAAAGTGATGAATATGTTCATGTTTATGTTTTGATTATAACAAAAACAATTTGGTTTTGGTGGAATTAATTTAAGAGTATTTTTAATTGATAATTGTGTTTCTAAAACAATCAGGAATTTTGATATTTGCATGAGTTATACTAATGTTGATTTATTGATGAAGCTTTTGAATTTGAAAAATGGAAGTTTGTTCGATTCAATCTTAAGTTGTTAGAGTGATACAAATTTTATAAATGAACTTCCAAAGTTGTTTGAACAAGTCCAGAAGTTATGAAAGAAATTGCTCGAGTCACTACTGTGTTGTTCGAGCAACCTCAAAATCAAGATTTTATATCAGTAACTTCAAAGTTTGTTCGAGTCAGTGTGCAAGGGAAAATGGTCTTTGCTTGAGTCATTAAAAGTTTGCTTGAGCCATGATCATGTTTGGATGTTTCTTGAGTTCTCACTCAATTGGTTCTTAAGTCATGACTTGTTCGCTGTTTTCAAGTGTCATTGTTCAAGTCATGAATTTCTTGCTCAAGTCACTATGCTTTAGAAGATAACTTGAATGCGTGCTTGAGTCATTGATTAAGGAATTAGCTTTTTTAACCATAACTTCAAGTGCATGTTTGAGTCATCATGGAACTGATTATATATAAATCTATTTTCAGCCTTCGATGTTCGAATCATTTTGAAGTTTGCTCGAGTCAATAAGCCTATGTGATCAAGTCATTCCAATTTGCTTTGAAAAATCTTATACCATTCATCTTGCTATCAATCTTGAGATTGAAGGCAAAAGATATCATTATCACTTGAACACAACTTCAAACTCTCTCAAAACTTTTCATTGAATATCAAAGTCACTTAATGTTTGCTTGAGTGAATGTTCCTTTTCCTAATAACTACTTTATTCATCATTACTTTGATTCTTTCAA
Organism: Vachellia collinsii; assembly: GCA_006871305.1. Taxonomy (NCBI): domain Eukaryota; kingdom Viridiplantae; phylum Streptophyta; class Magnoliopsida; order Fabales; family Fabaceae; genus Vachellia; species Vachellia collinsii. Next base: position 5,133 of record QFDD01001028.1, read on the forward strand.
AATATTTCCAAATCACTCATAACTATCTCAAAGCTTACCTGCCCCTTGTAAATGTTTAGCTAACTTATTTTCCTTCAGGTTAGTTCTTTGGAAACAGCAGCTACATTTATACTCAATGAATTAATTTCTTCATCGAACAATTGCTTTATGTCAGAAACATTTAATGATGAGTTTGAACATTGAAGCTGAGTCTAATGGAAGGATTGATATCTCTAATGGATATTAATTCTTCTCAAATGTAAATAGTAGAGCATTGAAGATAGACAAACTACCGAAGAGTAAAGAAATTTATTGAAGTGCATTTATCCATCACTAACTTCCCTGTTATTCTCTTAGTTTCATGTATTCATTAGTACATAGCATTTATTCTTGAGAGTGAATTATTCATTCCAAACTTATTACCTTAGTGAGTGTTGTAATATCCATATTTTTTTTTCAGGAAATAAAAGCTAAATGAGTAATAAAAGGCTAGTTAAGGGTTGAATTGAGCAGGAACAATAATAAGGAATGACATATGTGAAGGTTAGTTAAAGTAAGAGCAAAATGATAATTAACGAAAAGTTGGCTACAACTAGGGGTATTTTGGTAGTTTTCACCTTATATCAGAAAATGGCCTGAGAAACCCAAAAATGAAGAGAATAATTCCTAGAGCAATATTGGAGGCAAAATGAAGGTCAAAAAGACATAAATGACTTCCAAATAAATTTTTAAAAATTATTTAATATTTGACTAATATATTTCTCAGGCCATTTTCTGTTCTAGCAAATGATTATATTTGACTAATAAGGAGTGATTTTTAGCCAAATATAATTATTTAAATTATCCAGAAGCCATGGATATTTAGTTAAGAAGTGGGGAAAATAGTTTGAGAATTATGCAAATTTATAAAATTGGTTCCAAGTTAAAGTAAGAAACAATTTGCTAGAATAGAAAGAAAAGAATAGAAAACCTTCGAATTAGTGTTTTTGAAATAAATTCTTTGAAGGGCATTTTTGGAAAGACAATTAAATTGAGAAAAATCATGAAATTCTCTATTGAATAATGGGAATTTATAATGACCCTAGATTAGTCAAGTGATCAAGGATTCCCAAAAAGTATTTTCGGTAGAATAAAGTAACTATAAAGCAACTAAAGTTTTGAAAAAGAAGATTGTGGGATTTAGAAATCACCACATGTCATCTTATTTCCAGACTAAAAGAGAAGAAGATATTATAACCATGAGGTAGAATTTATCAGCAAATAGTTACTTTATGAGATAAAAGTAGGCCAAACAAGTTTAACACATGTGGTTTTAATGTATTAAAGCATTTCAAGACCACTTAAGCTCCCATATATGGGAAAAGAAGCAAATATATATATATATAGAGATAAAAGTAGATATGAGGGAGCTCCAAGAGGTAAAATCAAGCCAAAATCTAAGGTAAAAGTATGTTTATGGCTAGAAATCTTCCATAGAGTTAAGTTATAGGCCCCTATCTTCCTGTTGATCAGTTTGCTTTCTTGATTTATGGTGTTCTTGAATAGAAGAGCAAGAGGACCTTAAGGGTTCTAGTGAGAGAAAGTGAAGAGGAGGACAAATTCGAAGAGGTAAATAGCAAAATCCAACTCTATACTTGATTTTAAGCTTGTTGGTGGTTGGATTGTGTTGATTGGTTGTTGTATTGAATTTTTGGATATGAAACCCTTATGGGAAGGTTCTGTTCAAATTAAGTCATGAATGAGGAAGAATGATTTTGAGTTAGATAATTGTTGGAAAGTGGTTTAGAAGCAAAATTATGCATGTGTATAGAAAGAAATCATGAAAAATCACATTTCCTTTCTTTAGTGTGCATTTGAGCCAGGTGCTGGAAAGTGCGGAAGGAAGTGGATTTTGATGTTTTTTATGCTTCCAATGGATTTAGAATGCAAAATTATGTAGGGTAAAAGTAAGAAAATAAGTTTGGAAGCAATATGATTGAAAATGTCAAAGTTAGGGTTTATAGAACATAAGTTTCAAGAAAGGTTTTGTTGAAGTGTAATGAGTTATAATGCATGCCAATAGTTGCCTAATGATTTCAAATACATTATGATAATGTGTAGGGATTGAGAATTGTAAGACGAGCTTGCAAAGTGCAGGAAGTCAAGAAAATTTCAAAGGGAAGGAAAGGTTTACAAAGGTAGCAAAATTTCTAACTTGTACGTTTATATTGTCAATTATTGTTGTTTATGTTTATTGCCATGATGAATGAATGAATGATGCTATGTGATGAATGAACATGTAAAACCATACTTGATGATGATGTGCCTTGGCCTTGTGCAAAATGGTGATGATATGTAGTAAGGTATTTTTAATGTTCATGGCTAGCTTAATGCTATATAATGATGATAATGCATGTTGATGTGCTAGTTAGAGATACTTGCTATTGGGATTTCCATGAAATCTCATTCCCTCCATAAATGACAATTTCTAGGCAAAAGTTCAACTAAGGGCAAAAGCAAGGAAGTGGAATCCTAAGGTGGGTTTAATGGCTTCAAGATGAGTTTGAGAGCATGAACATGTTGATGAATGTTGTAAATATTGTTTTATGATGAGTTATGGAAGTATGTATGTTAATATTCTACTATGTCAAGCATGATGAGAATGCCATGTAAATATATGAAGATGCTAATTATATTTATGGTTATCATATATGCATAGAATGGTGAAAAAGAAGCATGCTTAAAGTGGTAAAAAAAGTTCAACACCTTAACAAGGACCTAAGTTGAGCTAAGAGTAAAATAGGACAAAGGGAATCTAATTTGTATGAAATTTTTTAGTAAACTAGTACACATGTCAAGCTTTAAAATGAGTCAAATTTTGCCTAAATTGGATGTATACAAAGAAAGTTATGCATTGTTAAAGGTTGAGGAAAAATTTGAAAAATTGAAAAATGACCAAATGAATAGTGTAACTTCACAAATTATTTTGTATTAATTGAGAAAGAAAAAGAAAAATACTTGAACCACTTGTTTTTGAGTTTTCTAGAATTATTTTTGAACTTTCAAAGTTAGCCAACATTTCAGAATTTTTACCAAGTGAATAGTGATAGTGAATAGTAATGCGAGAAAGTTTTAAAATTTCACTTAGTTTACTAATTTTAGGTTTTAGAGAGTATTCAAGTGGTATAAAAAAGGTTTCAAATACTCTTAAATGTAAACTAAGGAAGGTGTTACAAGTATAAATCAAGATTGTGAAATCTTGAAGGGTTATGTTCTTATGGTGTTTAAGGGAGAGTGAGATCTCAACCTTGTATTGAGGCACCAAGAGCCTATGTATCTTAGAAGATATAGTGGAATACTTAGAGTGCTCTAGGAACTAGGCATAGGTTAAATGGTTAAGACCAAACCAGTATAACTTGCTATGTTGATCTCGTTTCTTTAAACTCTCAGTGATATCTTCTAACTCTGTCTTATTAGATTAATTGTTCTTAAAGCATAAGAAATTTTTCAAACTGACCAATTCACTCCCTTGGTCATATCCCAACTGATCGGACACAGTTTTGTCGCCTTCTGGTTCGATACAAAATGATTGCACAAAAGAATGTAGTTTAGTGCGCAACCAATCGTTCTTCTCGAGGAGCGGTTTATTGGATATCCTAGTCTAAATTGATTATCAAAAACATGTTGAACTTAAATTTGTAAAATGGGGGGGGGTTTAGTTTATGGAAACTATGGTGCAATAACAAAACAATGCAAGAAGTAAATCTTTTTGGTATTTTGGTATAACAATTAAATGGTTGAATTAAATCAAAGATATGAAGAGATAGGCCCTTAGTGATGGGAACTCAACTGTCATCGCTCTCAAAATGATATGGAAGTTTATAACTCTCTAAGTCTAGATAAAAACCCCAAGCAATCACTTAGGTCCAATGCTTTAATTAATGAAAACTCACTTGGATCCAAGTTAATTACCACCTCTTAAAAAATTGTTTAAAACCACTTAGAGTGTAATTGAATAGATGATGCAAATGCTCCAATGATTGTAAATCAACAACCAAAGAATCCAAACACACACATTAACTATCAACAATCATTGACAATTAATTGAACATAATGGATTAATCACAACTGCAATGCATATATATAATTCAACATAAACACACCATCCAATCCAAATCATAGTCCAATCACAAAATCACAGATCTGTAATCTTGATTTACATGGTAGTAGAAATTTCTAGATCTAGAAATGACTAACACAAGTTTAAACAAAGATTAAGACTAAGAAAAACTCCCCTAATAAGCCAATGAACTCAAGCTCTGTTTTCCTTCATCAAGAGACCAAGAATTTTAGCCTCTCATTGCCTCCAAAATGCAGCTATCACTACATATATGTTCTGCCATGAGAGAAACTAAAAAGGTAGTGGAAAATATGGAGAAGAATGTAGTGGAACTGGTTTTCATGTGTTGGAGGTACAAAAATGGTCGGGAAATGAAGAGAATGGAAGAGGAAATGGATGGGGAAGGTTGAAGTTGAGAGAAGTCAGTGCCGAGCGCTCTCCTCTACAAATCTCCAGAATGAAGTCCGTTTTCGTTCGTGATTGTTCCAATTTTATTAGATTCAGTTCCTGACCACAGCTCAAAACGCACAGCATCATTTCCACGTGATTAGGTCACGACTTGGCATAGTTAGGTCGCGACCTAGAAGTAGTCAAGTTGTGACTTGGGTCAACTGCATCGCGACGTGTTGTAAAACTCACATCTTCTGAAAAATACATCCAAGTCGTGACCTAAAAGTGGCAGAGGGCTCCTTTGACTATTTTTATCTCTTGATGAACTTGTGGCTCTTTTATACTCCATCTTGGGTCTTTAAATCTCCTCCAAATGCCTACAAATAAAGGCAAAGAGCTTTGTAGAAGTTAAATGAATTAAATATCAAGGCATTCATAGTTTGGATGAGATAAATGACCCATTTTTACCCTTAATTAAGCACAATTCAATGCATGAATCAATATAATCAATAATGGTATAGATGCATGCAAAATGAGGGTAAAGGTGTTACAAAACACTATAAAACACTCAAGAAAACCATGTAAATATTGGGTTCTATCACCATCCTAACAAAATAGAGTATCATTCCCATGAGGGTTTGGTTTCAAAACCTGGTCAAGTAATGATTATCACACTTTCACCTAATTTGAGTGACACAACTATCAAGAGTGAAAAGGAACTAGGAAATAAGCTCATACTAAAAATAAAGATTAATATAAACAAGTGATTCTTCAACTTCAAGTATTAAATGGAGCATAGGATTATTTTCCCCATATTTGCACTTCATAAAACTTAATTAATCTCCTCTCAAATATCATTTCAAGGAGTATGTGTGCTAGTCTAAGGTTTGAAAGCACTTGACAAAGCTTTAACACGTCGTAGTCAAGTTTATATTTCCAATATAATGCATAATCTCTTGCTACAAATAATGAAAATAAACTTTAGGCATCAACCTAAATATGACAATGCAAGGTTAGTAAATATATCTCTATTTTACTAACAAATCATCCATATAACAAGTAAACTTCAAGTCAAGCATGATTTTATCCCAATTATACACTTATATCATCTCTATCAAGCATAACTCAAATGAAGAACTCAATCTAAATGGTGGGAAAGCACTTAAAAGCATTAAGAAAAGGATAAAATTAACATAGATATATGATTAATGACTAAAAGAGAGGAGTAATCAAGTCTTAATCCATATAAGGGTTCAAAAATAATTCTAGAACAATAGTTTAGCTACTCATTTTTAGAAAATAGCCACAAATACATTTAATTAATACATTCATATCAGTAAAATGGGTGAAGAAAGGAAAGGAAGAGTAGAAAAACTCAAGAAATTGGCTTCAAATCTCTTCAAAGTTTCAATCCTTAGCTCCCACTCCAAACCTTCAAACCCTAGTAGAGAATGGCTCAAAGAACACCCAAGAAGTGAAAAATGGTGCTGCTACACGTGTTTTGCTCCTTATGAAGCCCTAAGATCATTTCTGTCACCAAAACACACAAAACTTAACTTTTCCTTGTTTCTTTCTTCTTACCTTTCCATTGTGCATTGACTTCCTAATCTTCTTTCCAACATCTTAGGCATTGACTTTAGTTTCAAGTGTCGCTCAAATGACATGTTCAACAACATAACAAAACAAGAAATTTTATAAAAGCCAAACTTTATAAAATAGAGAAAAATATACGCTAATAATCCAATAATCCATAACTTTAGCCCAAGCATATTTTCCTATCATATGTTTCCCCAAATATGTATAAATTCACCATAAAGTATAAGAAACTATAGAAAAATGTGCTGCGAGGACATGAATTTCACAAGTTTAACAAGGCATCAGGATACCCTCTTAACCCCCATTTACTCACAAAACCTTAACCTCAACACTTAGGCTCCAAGCCTTAAAGACATCAAAATTCAATTTTCAAGCCAACTCAACAATCTAAACCAATTAAACCTCTAATTTAACACAAAAAACATAACCTAACCATTAAAACCAATTTCTAAACACCACATTATCTTAAATTTGTCAAACCTTAGCTCAAAATCATATATAACCTCAAATATAACAAAACTAAACTGATTACATCCCTTTTCTAAGCCATATAACTAATTTAAACTCATTTTGATCAGTCAAAACTTAGCACATTTTGAAGTCCTACAAAACCCTAATTTTCAACTTTTGAAAATCATGAAAATCCAATAGAAGAAGCGCAGGAGGAGATTAGAAACACATACCCAAGTGTTCTTAGACTCAACAAGGCTTCCCAAGCTCCAAAATGGTAAAATCATGGAAGAGGAATCAACCCCCAACTCAAAATCCTGATTTTCAAATGATAGTCATGAATAACATATTTATAGATAGTGACTATTAATTATGGTAAATGACATAGAGAGTAAGGCTCTCACGCTCACCATGTCACGTTCACCACGGTGAACAAAACAAAGAGAAACCCTTTATTTCAAATCATTCACCATGGAGAATATCTCCCTTCGTCGTGATGACCAACAGAGTCATTAACCACAAAAGCCTCCACTCATCGTGGTAAACACCTCTTTTCGATGTGGCAAATGCTCTAAAACATCATTTCCCACACTTAGCCACAAAACACCCCAAAAACTCCCAACACCCTTCCTAACTCAAAATTAGACCTTGATCCTCAATCATCCATAATTACACTTTATTAAACTTAATCACACTTAAATATTCCTAATCCTTGAATTTGAAATTTGGGATATTTCACATTGAGTGAAATTTGATCCTCCTTAATTGGGGCAAGTGTCCAAACATGGTAATCATAGTACTACATTCATGAAAAGAAATAGCATGTGTCAAAGGATATTTAAACAAAAGTTGAATTAATTAATTTCTTGAAAAATGACATGATTGTTCCTTCTAAGATGCTTGATTTCAATAAATCTATTCTCTTTTTTTTATAACAAATAGGAAACCAAGCATTGTTACATAACATGTCCTCTGAGTATCCTCACAAGCTTAGGCGATGCTTGACTAACCACATGAAACCCAGGTTCTAAAAAGAAGGCTCTCTTTTGCCAACTAGTTGGTAGCTCTAATTGCCCACTAAGGTCTATGCTAGTTGTTGAGATCCAATCCTAACACAACAGTGAGATAAAATGAGGATAAATGTGTAATCAAAGATTAGTTAAAAGTGAGATAAAATAGTAGAAATCCTAAGGATGTCATATGTACTTGACACCTTGGCCAATGGCAAAAAGTGTGATTTTTAAGAAGTTCAAATAACTAAGGGCAATTTGATAATTTTCATTAGAAAAACTAGAAAATTGCCCCATAAACACAAATGAAGAGAATAATTCTGTAAAAAATATTTGAGACAAAATCAATGTAAAAGTAGTAGAAATAACCTTGAAAAGAATTTTCAATAATTATTTAATATTTGGCTGATTATGGAATTATTAGCAAAAAAATCATTATTAGAAATACTAAGAGCCCTCAAATAATTATTTAAGAGGTGGGAAAAATTATCTTAAGAATTCTCAGAATTTATAAAAATGGTTTCTAGTCGAAGTCAAGAACAATTTTCCTAAGCGAAAATGAAAGGATAGTCAATCTTAGAAATAGGGTTTTTACAAGAAATTGTCAAAAGGGAATTTCTGGAAAGAGTTAAGGCTTGAAAAAAATTGGAGAGTTATATGCTAATTAATGAGAATTTTTAATGATCATGCATTGATCAATTGATTAGAAGATTCCAGAAATGTATTTCCAGGAGATGGTTTTGGTTAAAGGAACCATAAAGTAATGAAATGAGAAAATAAGAATGAGGGGTGTTGGAGTCTCCACATGGCATCATCTGATTAAAGGTTTAAAAGCAAGAAGAGTTTATGTCCATGTGGTAGAAATTATCAGTAGAATATAATTTATCCAGATCAATGGGCCCCATAACTTGTCTTGACTAGTAGGAAAATGTTTATTTATACCGCCGTTTTTATACCACATTTAGAAAGCAAGGTCTGGAAAATATGACCGGTGATATTTTTGTAAATAATGGTACATATGTTAAATAATTTAGACCACACTTAGTAGGAGTGATCTAAAATAGTCTTCTTTTAGATTGCACCTTAGAAGTGTGGTGTAAAATAGTCTCTTTTTAAACCGCACCTAACAAGAGCGGTCTAAAATAATCTTCTTAAGGTGCATTTTAAAAGAGTCTCTTTTTAGACCGCACCTCACATAAGCGGTTTAAAATAATCTTCTTTTAGATCACACCTACTAAAAGAGTTTCCTTTTTGTATACTCCTGCTTCTATTTCTTCTTCATGCTACAAGACCCTACTATCTCCCTCCCTCCCACATAGATCTACTCCTTCCCTTCTCACACTAGTGTCCGTTCTTCCTCTCGCTCGCCGTTGTGCTCCAAGCTCCACATAGTCGTTGCAGCCATCATGAGCTTGAGAAAGCCTGTCATATCCTAGAATTTTAGAAAAATTCTTTTGGAGAAATAGAAAGAGAAAGAGTAATTTTCCAAATTATATTCGAGGCATAGTTGAGGTATAAATAGAAGAAATTACCTTGAAAGTGAATTTGAAGTACTTGTTGAATTTGAACTAAATAAAGGATTATTAGCCAAATATGATTATAAAAAATATCAAAAAGCCTCAAATAATTGGGAAACAATAGGTGGGGAACCATATTGACATTTATGAGAATTTATAAAATGGTTTTTAGCCCAAGAAATGAAAGTTCTAGGTTGAAATTAATTTTTGGGCTTGTAAAATGGCATTATTATTCCAAATTAAAGAAAATTGTTGGGAGCCAATTGGGGAATGTGTGCTAATTAGTGTGTAGAAAATGAAGATGTTTTATTGGATTTACTTGGCTAAGATTAATTTAATGAATAAGGGACCAAATTGCAAATAAAAGAGTCTAGAAAAGCAAATTGGTCTTTCCATGTTCTCATACCCTACTCACGTGCCAGCTCCCCTATCTCACCACCTCCCTTGTTCTTTTTCTCTTTCCATTCTCATCGGGTTCAAGAAAGGGAGAGAGTGAGAGAGAGTTTTAGAAGAGGGAGCCATTGGAGGTGAGGAGCATTGCTGGCATAAGAGTGGCTGGAGACCATATGTAACCCAAGGTTCTATGTGAGGTGAGCTCTCTGAACCTTTCTTCTCCTTTTGATTTCTCTATTTACTGTTTTACAGGTTTGGGAAGAGAAATAGAAATCAATTTCAGAGGGGGAGAATCAATGTTTAAAAAAGAAGAAGAAGAAGAAGAATGATAATGGTTCTTGGAAGTAGATTATTCATGGTATTTGTGGTTGCAGGTGTGCAATCAGTTTTGGGTGGTGACTTTCAAATATGCTCCTTTTTGTCCAAGAGGTATTTTGTTCAATTCTTATGGTTAGGAATCACCGATTCAGTCAGTCTATGTGTAGGATTCTTTTCAAACTAGGAAGAGCTTTGCATGCGGTTGTTTCCCTCTATTAGTATTGTATGCATCAAATTAGCTATGCTTTTGCAAACCCAAATTAGAGTACTTTTAGTTTGCATAAGGAGGTTATATGGGTTCTTTAAAATTACAGTTAAGAACAAGCTTGTTGATTTATGGAAAATCTGAAACAAAGTTTGTTATGTCTGTTATGGGGAAAAAAGAAAGAAAGAAAGAAAAGGAAAGATATTGAAAGCTTTTAATTTGGATGAATTTAAAGTTGGGCCAATGATGTTTGCTGAGCATGAAAATTGGTGAGCCCTTAGTACACATCTTGAGCTATAAAATAAGTCCTAGAACACATAAGTTGGATGTGAGTGTGTAAAATTATGAATTTACAAATGTTAGCTAAGAAAACTGGCAAGAAAATGATGTTTTCCAGCTGAACAGTAGCCATTTTTTCTCCTTTTTGTGCAGCAATGTTTGAGATCTGGTGCTAGGACTTATTTTTCCTGTGCGGAGGAGGAAAAGAGCTTTGAATCACTCAATTTGGGATTTTGTAGAATCGGTTATGATTTTTCAAAACTCATAATTTATTTAAAGGTTTGAGAATGATGTATCGTTTTTGGAAAGTTAATGGATTATAGTAAGTATTTGAATATTAAAAGAATTCTCATTGAGTAGAGATCTTTCTTTCTATACACTTGGACAAAGAAGATTTCAAAGAAAAGAATCCCCTAACAAGAAATAAAGTGGGAAATTCATTTTAAAAAGGGTAGAGTTCAAAAAGGGGAGTGATATTTAAATTCTATTGAAAATATTTGTACATATAATTGATATATTTTTATATGTATATACAATATCTAGGATTTGACACTTGCCTGAGCCTACCAAGGAAAAAGAGGAAGAAGGAAATCCGGAGAAGGTAAAATGAAAGTGGGAATGGAAGCTTGGTTAAAGAAGCTCCTAGTATGGGAAGAAAAGAAAAGCAAGATAAAGTTAATAAACCTTAAAGGTAGCAACTTTACCCATTATTGCATTTAAGTTGTGTTTATATTTTGTTATGCTTCCTAGTTTGCCATGAGTTGAATAGTTATTTTATCTTGAACTTGTTGAATGACTATTTGAATTGTGTCATGGCCATGATTGACCATTCTATATTTTATGTGCATGTTCTTAGTTATGTATAAGCCTTGGCAATGCCATTTGTTAATAAGTAAATGATGGAAGTATAGGTTGATTGTTTGAATGGTAATTGTTTGCTACTGTGATTCTTTGAATCTCACCCATCAATAACTAACCATGCTAGGTTACAAGCTTCCAAGAGAAAAGTGAATGCACGAAGCAATGGATAAGTAGAACAAGAGAGATAGGGTTTTATAGCATCATCTTGCTACAAGTTATTAAACGTATGAAAATTCTTATAAGTTGTGTAAATTCAATATGAGGCCTCATCATGTGTATATGATATATATTGATGAATGATAAGTGATTTTATGCCCAAGCATGACTTTGAACGTATGATTTTAAGATGCATGATCATGACTGTCTAGATTGAACGGTTATTGGTGTATGATCAATGTTTGATTCATTAAAGCAGAGTAAACGATCTCTATTTTTCATTATAATTTTCATGGATGAAGTAGACACATTGGGCTTCCCATCAAGTCCTAAATGAGCTTAATTGAAGCTCTATAGATTAAGTTATAAATTTTCAAGTTGAGGCATAAAGTGTATTCATAAAACAAAACGGGTTTAGTAAATTAATAAATAGTATTAACGGGCATATTTTATGGCAAAGATCATATTTTTCTCATGTAAAGGACTACAAGAGCTTTCAAAAGAATTTTAGAGTGCTTTAATACGATTTTTTTAGAATTAGTTATGATTTTTAAAGTTTGACTGAAAATATGGAAATACCAAATGAATAGTAATCCAATGATCAAGAGGAAAGTTTTTTAATCTATGGGCTTTAATTATTAATCTGCCTAAACTATAGCAACTTTGAATGCATAATAAGGTGCAAAAATGGAGGGTGTTACAAAGCCCATATCTGTGTCGCAACGTCTTTAGCTTGAGGAACCTAGGTCCAAATCTCAGTGTCTGCTCTCTGATCTCCTCATGTGGTTTGTTTCTCGACATTCCCAGCTCTGCTCCTTTGCCTCTTACACGAGTGTCCATTCTTCCTTTAACGCATTATCGTATTCCGAGTTCTACATAGTTGTCGTTGCTATCATGAGCTCAAGGAAGCCCATATCTGTGTCATGACGACGTGAGCTTGAGGAACCCAGGTCCAAATCTTATTGTCTCCTCTCGATCTCCTCACATGGTTTGTTTCTTGGCATTACTTGTCATAATCTATTGATCCCCCTTTATATTTTAATTGCCAATCCTAAATCCTTTTCTTCTGTTTTTTTGTTCATTGGCCACCTCTAGAATATCACATTGTAGTTAAGTCTCCATGTTTTCAAGATTGTCATTTTTTTTCCTTGTCTTCCACCGCTCTTTGTCAATTTTCTTTTATTGGCGCTGGAAGTTGGCATTGGCTCTTCGTTAATGCTATCATGAGCGTCTTCCTTCTCTGCGTGCCATACGAATGTGCAGGGATGGCTATGGTTGGGAAAGTACTGATATCATAGTGGTTGATGAGGATGAATAGAAAGAAAAAGAGCAAGGAGTCATTTCAGTATGCCATCTTTCAATTCAATAGTTTAGATGAAAAAAAATCATTTATTCACAGCTTTATCTGTTTCTATGTCTTCCCATTGTGTTCTTCTAGTTCTAGGCTCAATGCATTTAACATCGTTTCCTAACCTTCTATGTTGCCCTTCGAATGTTTGTGTATGATTTGTCTCTCCTTGTTTCATGATGTTGGTATGATGATAAATGTCTGGACTTTTGACATTGTGTGTCTTAAAGTGATCAAAGAGTTTTGCATGAGCATTCTATCTTTAATCTCCTTTGCTTATGTTTGATATATGATTGAGTTTACATGGTTGAGTGACTAGAATGCTCAAGGACTTTTTTGTTGTTAGTTTGACATCATAAGTTTTAGCAAATGTGACACATTGTGGACCTTCTGTACAAGAATTCTGAATGTGGTTTTCTGTTACCATATCAATAAAAGGGTGTTTGAGCTCACATGGAGTGAAAGTTTTCTTGATACCTTGTTGCCTGAAGGAATTTTACCATCAGGAATTGATGTGGTTCAGGAAATAAAGAAAGTTTGTTTGGTTTGAAGAAATTAAATTATCTAGTTGTTGAGAAACGAGAATGCATATATACAAACACCTATAAAGAAGGGGGAAAAAGAACAAGAACAAGAAGCATATCATTGTCGAAATATGTTGACATGAATATATCCAATGTTTGATGTTTCTATATGTCACAATTTTATTTTTATAACATTGATGTATAATTTATCATATTATCGTCTAGGGATGATTATGTATAATCTATGCTTTCAATTCTTAATAAAAAGATAAGTTTTTGGTCATATTGCCCATATTTATTTTTTTCAAAAAAAAGGCCACCTTTTTAGACTGCATGTCATTACATGAAGTTTAAAAAGTGAACCATCTCTAGACTTTTCATGTGTGGTCTAAAAAGTGAACTTTTTACACCGTATCTAGTAACATGCAGTCTAAAAAGTTTCATTATTAAACCAATACAAGGACTTGACAAACCTCACGTTTATTTATTTAGACCACACTTTAGGATGTAGTTTAAAAAATAATTTTTTAGACTGTATGTAAAGTGCATACTTTCTAAACTACCTTTATCTAAATTGCACCTATATGCTATCTAAAAACCCTTTTTTATGAGGTTTAAAAAGTATTTTTTACACTAGTGGCAAGAGCACTCCAAGACGCCATTCATTTTGGCCAAGTGCAGAAAATAGAGAGAGAAAGAGTGTGAGGTGAAGAACAACAGGAAGAGAGAAGGAAATCAAGAGAAATAGGTAAGATTTTGATGAAAATATTCCATTTCTTCAAGTTTTCTAGGCTTTAGCCATCATCTAATCTCAATATCTTCTCTTGATTTGGTGTTCTTGAAAAGAAGAAGAGGACATACAGCTTCTAGAGAGAGAAATTAAAGATTATCTCTAATTCGAAGAGGTAAGCCATGAAATCCCACTATAATAATGTTGTTGTTAATGTTGGTGGTTGATTTTATGGTTGTATTGTGTTGTTGTAATTTTGGGATACAGGGGAGATGCTGTCCAAATTTTTAAAAATGAGAAAGAGAATGATTTAAAGCTAAATAATGGTTTATGAGACAATTAGAAACAAGATTATGGAAGTCTTTGGAAAGAATTGTTGAAAAATCAATTTCCTTTCTCTTTGAAACTTTTGGCCATACCTAGACCTATGGAGAGGAATTGGATTTTGATGATCTTGATGCTTCTAATGAGTTTAGAATGAGAAATTGTGCAGGGTACAAGTGAGAAACTCAATTTGGAAGCATTAGAATTGAAAATGGAAAAGTTAGAGTTAAAGAACTCTATAGTTGGAAGAGGAAAAATGAATTAAGTTTGATGTGTTATAATGCATGCTAGTGCATGATTATTAATGATTAATGCATTATAATGATGTGTAGGCGTTGATTTGTGCAAGGAGCCTACCAAGTACAAGAGGACAAGAGAAGTCCAAGGTCAATTAAAGTCAAGTTTAAGAGGTAGCAAAGTTACTAACCTATTTATTAACATTATTATTGATTGTTATTTGTGTTTGTTGCCATGATGTTTGAGTTAGTTAAGTTATGTGATATTTAAACATATAAATCCTTACTTGATTTTTTTTCTTGGACATGTGCAAAGTTGACTTAGTAATATGTTAGTAAGGTATGTTCATCCCTCATGGCTAGTTTATATGTTAAATTGTGAGCATACATGTCAGTGTGTTTGTTAGTAACATTTGTTATTGAGATTTTCAAGAAATATCATTATTTCCATAAATGCAACATCATAGGCTCAAGTTCAAGTAACAACAAAGAAGGAGAGGCTTAAAGGTGGGAATGAAGGCATCAAGACATTGTGCATGTTTTAAACTGATGCAAATTTATGTAATTATATGTTCAAGTTATTTTGTTTAACTATGTATAATAAACCTCAATAAAGTTGTGTAACATATGTTCATTATGTGAGCATGTCAAATTGCCAAAGTGAACATGAAAAGTAAGGTGTTGAGCTAATGTTTTGATGATGACAATTATGTTTTTGAACTTATGATAAAATTCAATGTTTTCATAAACACTTTATGTGATTTTCTA
Source organism: Vachellia collinsii (assembly GCA_006871305.1). Classification (NCBI taxonomy): domain Eukaryota; kingdom Viridiplantae; phylum Streptophyta; class Magnoliopsida; order Fabales; family Fabaceae; genus Vachellia; species Vachellia collinsii. Next base: position 20,316 of record QFDD01001028.1, read on the forward strand.
GTTTTAGTGAAAGTGTTGAGAATACTTGAGTAATAAGGATCAATATTAAGTACCAATGTATAAAATATGCTTTAAAAACTCAACACTCTCAAGAGAACTCAAGTTTTAGTGGAAGTATTGACAACACTCGAGTACTGAGTGTCAATATTCGAGTATCGAGTGTTGAAACAAATCTCAGAAATCTAACACTCTCATTAGAACTCAAGTTTTAGAGAAAGTATTGACAACGCTTGAGTATTGAGTGACAATACTCAAGTATCGAGTGCCAAAACAAATTTCAGAAAACCAATACTTTCAATGGAACTCAAGTTTTTGTGAAAGTGTTGTCAAAGCTCGAGTACTAATATACAACACTCGAGTATCGAGAATTAAAACTGCTTTCAAAACATAACACTTTCAATCAAGACTCGAGTTATTTTTGAAAGTGTTGACAAAACTCTAGTACTGTGAAACAAAACCGAGTATCGAGCTCAGAAAACCTTTTGAAGTTCAATACTTCTTTGAAAAAACTTGAAGTATTAGCAAAAGTATTGCTAATACTCAAGTATTGAGAAATAAAACTCGAGTATCGAGTTGAGAAAATCTTTTTGAACTTCAGTACTTCTTTGAAAACTTAAAGTATCAGCAAAAGTGTTGCTAATACTCAAGTCCTGTGAAACAGAACTCGAGCATCGAGGCAAAAATTTGTCTTCAGGCTAAATACTCTAAAGGAAACTTGATGAGCAATAGAAGTGTTTATTTCAAATACTTAAAACTTGAAGTATTAGAGCATAAAACTCGAGTATCGAAGAACTTGTAAAGTTTTGCTTGACAGAAACACATGTAAACTCGAGTTTTATTGTCTAACACTCAAGTAATGACAAAACTTTTGTTAGAACTCAAGAAGCATTGAAAGTATTGTCACAAATTAATTCACAAACACTCGAGTATCTTTATAATCACTCGAGTAATGAGAATACGTCCAAGCTTTATCCTCAAAACTCAAGTAACAACAAAAGTATTCTGTATTCTTCACTGTTATTTCTCACAAACACTCGAGTATTGTTATATATCACTCGAGAACTCTCTTACTGACAGTGATTCATAATGTTAGAACTTTTTGTTATTCTCAAATCTTTCATTCTTTATGCTTCATTTATTTGAATCCCATCTGCTATCATAAATGCTCATTTATTTTAATGATTAACAGAGTATGGAACGTTTGATTGTCTCAACGGAAAAGCATTCAACGGATATAATCTCAGGAAATGACCATACTTCGTGTCAGAAGCATTTAATGTGAGAAGCTGAACAAAGAAGATGAGAGTAAAGGAAACAAAATTGTTTCTAACGGAGATTTATTTCTTCCCAACTATAAATGGAGAAGTATTCAAGATGAGATAGATAGAGAACACAACTTCTGATATACTTCATTTATTGTTCTTCATCTACCTTCTCTGTTTTCATTCTCAAGATCATAAATTCTTCAATGCTCATCATTTAATTCTCAGAAAGGAGAATATTCTTATTCAAACATTGGTTCTATGAGAGTTACTCAAGATTAGATAATCTTGAGTGTAAGAGACACAAGCAAAAGTTTGTGTGCTATCTTGAGTTAGGAAGGGGGAGAGTCTCTCTCTCATTACTAGTGTAAAAGTTTTTGTTTAGTGGATTTGAAAAGCTCAGAGGATTCTGAGGACTGGACGTAAGGCAAGTGGACTGAACCAGTATAAATCTTTGTGTTCATTATTTCCTTTTCTCTGCTTTATTTTCAAAAGTTGCAAAAAAATTATTTAAACCAATTCACCCCCCCTCTTGGTCAAATCCTATCCTAACATAAGGGAATATGTGGAAGTACATGAATGATATGATATAAGTGGTAAAAGGGGTCCAATAGCCTTACAGGACCCAAAGTTGAGGTAAGACAATAAATATGGCAAATGATGTTGAAAATGTATGGAGTTTTTTTATTGAAATATTATACATTCCAAGATTTAAAACAAGCTATATTTTGTCTATATTGGATGTGTAAAATAAAAGTTATGAAATTCCAAAGTTTGAAGAAAAATCTAACAAATTAAAAAATGACCAAATAAACAGTACAATTTCATGGATTATTCTATACTAAAGCATGAGAATGGCATAGTGATATTTTTTTCCCTGTAGAGAATTACATGAGTTTCCAATGGATATTTGAACCACTTGATTTCGATTTTTCTAGAATTAATTATAATTTTTCAAAGTTGGTCATAATTTCAAGGTGGTAGTAAATAGTCATCTGAGAAGTGTTTTAAAATTTTCACTTGGTTTACTAATTCTTGATTTTGGAAAACATTTAAGTGGTTTAGTAATAGTCTCATTTGCTCATAAAAGTAAGGTTAAGAGGTGCTATGCTGAGCTTGATGAACAATTCTGTAGTCAACGTTTACGTTATTACACCCTTCTTCTATTAATCAAATTGGATCCGTGGAGTCAGAGTCCAGAGCCACATGTCTAAATCCAATGTCCCATGCTATCTTCAACCCATGCACACAACCCTGTAATAGTAGCATGCACACAGCCGTGACATGTCTCTTTCTTCAATTCTAGCCAAAAATCTCCAAACGAAGCTGCCATGCTCATTCCTCAAAACTCCACCATGCACAACACCATTTGTGAGGTAAGAGAAAGCACCATCCACGTTGACCTTAATCCATCCTAGGCAAGGTTCCCTTGTGGAACTTGTTATACACCCCTGTAATACTACTAAGAAGATCTCTCATATTGGCAAATGGCAATGATCGTGACATTGGAGACCCACTTATGTTCAAAGATGAACAGGTTCCTCTGCCATATCTACCAACAGGTAGCGGCGAACATAGCTCTCCAATCCTCATCGGCTCTGGAATCATTCTTCATATGGTTACACTAAAACCATTCCGAGAACGTCATTGACTTGAAAGTCAGCCACATGAGGATGATACCAACTCTTTCCACAATGTTATTGTATCCCAACAGTCCAACAATACATGAAATAAGTCTTCTTTGTTGTCGCAACATATTCGGCATGAGTCATCAGTACTCAATCCCCTCTTCCTGTGAGACGCATTAGTGAGTAGTCTCTACCGCAGCCCACACAAACATCCTACAGTATTTTGGAACTTTCAGTTTCCATATTTTACCCCAAAAATGATAAGTTGACTACTTCCCTTTCATGATCACGTCATAAGCAGACCTTACTGAAATTCATCAATTTTGTTCTACCTACATCGGGCTTCTTCTCTTTAAGTGACCTCTAAGCCCGTTTTCACTGTCTACCAAATCTTCTTTATAGTTGACCACCGAAGCCTCTTAGGCTCAATTTTTTGGGAGTAGATCGTTTCCACACTTGTACTTATCCCATATAACCTTGACCCAAAAATCATCCCTTCGATTTACTAGCTATTTATTTTCATTAGGTATGAGTGGTTTTTGTTCTTAACATATCTAAGGCCCAACCACACAATTTATTTTGGTTTACACACCTCATCCCAAGCAACCAAAGGTATTTTCTTGTGCTCATTTGTGCTTCCCCATAAGAAACTTCAATTACACTTGTCAAGAGTCTTATGCCAGCATTACTTGGAAGAGAGGAGGTTTGCATGCCATACCTCGGTATTGTTGAAGTAACAGATGAAATTAACCTAGATTGTCCTACCGTAGAGAGAGACTATGTTGAACACTTGGAGAGCTGGAACTTCACATTTAAAGAAAGTATAGGTGCCTCTAGTATAGTTTTCCCTAGTTAATAAAAACATGGGTTCTAGAGTGGCAATATACACCAAATTCAGCACATGAGTAGAAGAGGAAGCTATACAACAACTATAGCCTAGCTCAACCTTTATCTTCCCTAACGTCCTAAAATAGAAGCTATCATCTAAAAATGTTAATAGCAAATGAATGAGATAAACAGCCAACAATCCAACTCACTACTACAAGCAAGTGCTAGTGAGGAATTAAGAGATAGAAGCACAACATATTATAATGAAAATTAAGTAAGATTCTCAATATCTCCAAAATAATTCAACCATACTCCTCGTGACAAGCCACAACATCTCATTTCACTATCAAACGATACCAATATGATATATCACATATTCTCAATTTATCAAGTATCACATGTGTCGCATGAGCTATCACTATCAATACCCAACACAGCACAATTTATGTTCTGCCTTGTTGCCTATTCAACCTTATTTCCTCTTACTAAACCACATGCCATGTGACTAGTAGCTCAACTTAATAAGCTCACTAATCAAATGATATGGATTGACCAAAATTCATAGAGCACTAAACTGAACCATGGTTCTCCCTTGATGAATTAGGGCTTGTTTGGGAAGTAACAAAACCTAGGTTTCAAACCTTGGTTACCTAGGTTTCACAGAATCCGAGGTATGTATGTGAGAGAGTTTTGTCTCGACTTGCGTGAAAGTGATTTTGAGAATTGATTGACAAACAAGCCCTTAGTGGGGTATCAAGACCTTAGAAAACAAAATTGTGCCAAGGATCATCCAGTGTATGGCTAGCTGGAAGTCCACCAACCTTGTTGACTCATTTGTATACAATATTTTCACCCCATTGTAATCTCCATGAATTACCTCCCATAAAACATCATCTGCCAACACCTCATATCTTAACATACATATATATTAACATGCAAGAGCTCCTTGACATTACCACTCATCTCATGCATATATCAAGAACAATTGTCACAGTTCAAACTTCCAAAGATCATTAGCCACCTGGAGACACTTATATTCATTTCCCTATAAAATCCCAGTAAAACTCATTTTCCATGAAACCATTTCCAACATCATAGTATTCACAAAACTGTACAATAAGAATCCCAAGTTATCAAAATGATATAAAAAAAAACTTAACGGCGTTAGTCAAAATTCACGTCTGTGGCATTTTAGATCTGTTTTTGAATCATTCTGTGCATTTTTATACCCAAAAATTGTTTATGGTGCCAGATGCTCTTTTTGAAAAAGATAAAGTATTTTTTGAATGTTTACCCTATGGAATAATCAATATATACCGAGGCTAGGATTCCTCACCAAGTGTTTGTGAGTCTCACTCTTCTAAATCCACAACTCTAACCTACTAGATGCAGGATCGAAGCTATTACTGACCGTGTCCAAAAGTCCTTCATCTGTATTCCTGCTGATTCTATTCATTTATCTCCCATAGCTTGACAAGAGATTTTATCATTCTTCATGATTTTTCAAAGTTGTGTTCTTATCTTCTTTTCTGTACCATGTAAAACTCTTCCTTTTTTTAACATCAATTTGTCTTATGCCCAAAGTAAAAAGATGGGATGTATAAAGCTAACAATTAGAAGGCACTAGCAGATCTACATTCCAGAAGCTTAAACACACACACACATATAGAGAAACTATGATGGCATTATTGATGAAGGGGGATCAGGGATTGACCTTGATAGAATTATCCTTTAAGGAAAACTGTGCTACATCATTAAAACATTAAAAATTCCATATAATTTGTCAAAGTAATCCTGAATAGTATGATATGACACTTAAATTGTTAGATTTAACAGTTTTATTCACAACAGAAGATTAGTGGTCATAAACTAAAAGATCAGGATGTTTGTTTTGAACTTATAAACATGCGGAGAATTAAATACAATTAAGTTACAATTGGAGTTGTATGTATCTGTACATGATAAAGCAATGATGTTGAAAAATATTCAATTGTCAATACTATATTTGAACATCACCAACAAAAACGATAATTTCATGTAGTTGGTCATCAATTTAACTAAACCAATTACATGAATTTTCCACAGCAAAAATAAAAATCTGCCCTAATCCTTTTATTCAAATTTGAACAATTTGATTTCATTTGTTTGATTCTTCTGATTATTCTGTGTACAATCAGCATGGAATAAATGGATACTTCAAACATTCCTTTTCCACACATGAAGCCTATACAGTCAAAGCTTGCACTTGAGCAAAAAGAAAAAACAATTGAAGCTCCAATATCAAGTTGAATTTTTATCTACTCGTTATTTCATACTTTATGGAACTCTCATGAATTGTAAGGTTTGTAAGCTACTGACTCTTTTGGACCGGCAGCATATGATTTCAATCAACTCATATTGTATTTTCATCATATAAACCTGGCGATTTGATGTCATGTGCTTCATAATTCACCACTGAAACTGCAAAATGAAAACACCAGCAGTTCGGTTATGTGACCTGGTGAAAGTAAATCAACAATCGAACTGTTTATTTTTTTTTTTTTTTGAACAAAAACAATCAAGCTAAAACACTAGGTTTTTTAACACTAGGTGTGGTCTACATTAAAACTAAATCGAATTTCTTTTTTCTTTGGACCAAAAACAATTAAGCTAAAACACTAAGTTTTCCAACACTAGGTGTGGTCTACATTAAAAACTAATTCTCTAGATATATCATTCACCAATATCCCGTTCAGTTCAACCCTCCTCATTGACGTTTTCATCCACTTTTTTACATATATGTTCAAACCACACTAAAAAATTTTGGAAAAATTAATCTTCCAGTCATTATAGTTTCATCAAATTTTAAATCAGGTCTCTAATTTTTTCCCCCCCTTTTATGCCATCCTTACTGTATGCTGTTATCTGTGCAAGTTCTTCCATTTATGAAACATGAATTTGCTGTTTGTGGGGGTGAAGTGGCTATGTTACTAAGCACAAACACTGACATGGAAAGAAATGAGTTCGATAGAGGAAAGACGGTCATTAAAAAGTAAAAGAACGTCGTTTATCCTTGCCTTCGTCTCTTCGTTTATGGCTTCGTCTTTCTCAAATCTTCTCAGCATTGTACTGCACGTTTCAGACTTTTAGCAAGACATCAACCGTCTTCTTCAGTTCTTCTCTCACCCACACCACTCCATCTTCTCTCTCAAGGATTTTCTGATGATGATTTCTTCAGCAACAGCTTTTGCTTACTCCAAGCTCATAACCTCTCTCTCACTCTTCCCCCTCTCCCTCTCCTTCCTCCTCCTCCTCCTCCCCTCTGTCTCTCTTTCTATCATTCTCTATAAACTTCCACAAATTAAACTCACATCCCAACCCTCAACAATCCTCCACCGTTCTAAATAAGTTATTACACTTACCAAATAAAATAGATCAAAAGAAAAAATATTGTAAACTCATTCCCTTTCTTTATTGTCCAATCAAATTTTCACTTCAATGATAGCTTTGCTTTAGAGAGTAGGGGAAGACAGAAAGTATTTGTCGTGGACTTGTGGAAAAATGGTCAACAGCGCAAATATTGACATGGGTTTCTTCCTCCCGAACCTACCACGAGCAGCTCGGATTGTGAAGGAGCGGCGGTGGAAGGGGACAGAGGAGAACTGAAGAAGATGGCTGAAGTCTAAAACAGTAAAGCGCTGTGGCTTTTTTATTTTTCAACAACCCTCTTTCCTCTCGCATACTCAGCAATTCTTTCATTTCCATGTCAGCACTTTCATCTCCATGTCAGTGTGCATAGTAAGATAGCCACATCACCCCACTAACAGCAAATTCATATTTGATAAGCCAAAGTACTTGCAAGATAACGGAGCATACAATAAGGATGGGATAAAGAGAAAAAAAACTGTAGTGACCTAATTCAAAATCTGATGAAACTATAAGAATTGGCAGATTAATTTTGCAAAAATTCTCTATAATTTTCTTATAGATAAAAGCCACATCAGCTTTTTCTTATATACATTGTTGTGAATCTGATATTTTCTTATACAACCACGTATCTATCTTAACATTTTCATTTGCTCTTTTCTTCAACATCCAACATTCATTATCAAACAACATCTCTGGTCTTATAACACTTCAATAACATCTCTGGTCATACATTTTTAGCTTGTCATACAAAAATAACCAGTTTAATCAGGGATCTATAAGTTGAACTAGGAAACTAGGCATTCATTCCCATAATTAATTAAGAGTTACTGTCGGAAGATTAAAGGAACTAGGAAGTGCTTAAAATAGGTAAATAACACTTACCAAATCATTACTTGTCTATCTGTTGCCTTCATTTCCAAATAATGTCTCCTAGAAATTTAAGAGCAGGAACACCTCGTATTTCTGCATCAACTAGTGGAGCCTGGATCATAGCCAAACTAGAGAGTTCTCGATCATTGCGGATCATATCAAGAGCACGCATTTGATCCTGAAAAGATTGAGCATAAAAAGTGATCACCTCTAAAGCTAACAATGAAATGTGTAGAATTCCCAAACAAGCCAATCCATCAAGAGGAGGTGTTAGAAATAAAGTATCCCAAGATTCTAGGGATCTTATTATTCAAAAATGATCACCAGCTAAGAATCAGGGATTTAATAAAGAGTAATCTTAGGGAGTATTTGTAGGAGGAAAATATGATGTAATCACCCATATATTTGGTGATAAAATATTTCCTTGTATATTCAGATTTCTCCAATGGTACAATGGAGAATCTGATCCCTATATAGTTATCTTCTTCTAATCAGAATACGATCAACAAATTCGCTTCATCTTGTTGCTTTATGTTCTTTTTTCGATTACAATTTTTCATGGTATCAAAGCGAGCCTGAGATAAAATGGACCAGAGTAAGTTTCCACCTTTATTTGGAGCGATGAGGTGGAAAGCAGGCACTACCTTTGCAACGCCTATGTCTGACCCAAACTCACAAAGTGGTTTAAACCAACACACCTCAATGCCCTTCAGACTAATGACCAGTTCAAGTGTAGCCACTGAAACTAAGATAATCAGTTCCAAATCCAAAAACTCTCCGCATAAACCATTGGAGATCATGACAGAGTTTCCACCCATGACTGAGCACCAGACAATAATTCCACACACATTCAATGGGAGTAATTATCTTCAATGGTCTCAAAGCGTCCTCATGTACCTAAGGGAAAGACGCTGGGAGAAGTACATTAATGGATAAGCCCCTCAACCAGATTTGAATGACCCAAGTTTTGACACTTAGTTTGCAGAAAATAATCAGGTAATGACCCTACTATGCAACTCCATGACACTTGATATTAGTGAAGGGTATTTGTTAGCACGCACTGCAAAAGAAATATGGGATGCTGCCCAATGCATCTACTCAGTTATTGATAACACAGCAGCAATACTCCATGAGAAAGGACAGCTTAAAAATCTCAAACAAGGTAACATGACTGTCACTCAATACTATAGTTTCCTCAACTAGACTTGTTTGAAGTTCTCTCATGGAAATGCCTAGATGATTCTCACTGTTTCAGACAATATATTGAAAATGGAAGAACTTATGAGTTTCTATTAGGGTTGACAGACATATTTGAAGAGGTAAGGGACAGGATAATGGGCATCAAGCCTTTACCTTCTCTATTTGAAACTTTTAATATGGTTAAAAATGAAGAAAGCTGGAAACAACTTACCCAAAGCCTCCACCCTTGCTGCAAAAGGGCCACACTTCACAGATCGAAGAGCCAAGAAGGGTGACAAGTGGTGTCACCACTACAACAAGAAAGGGCACACTAGAGAAATTTGCTGGAAATTACATGGAAGGCCAACCCATACAATGCCAAAAGGAAGAATAGAAGGCAGAAGCTACCATGTAGAAACCCGAGAAGAAGAAAGAGAAAAACTTAGCCAAGAGGAGATTCAATTATTAAGAAAAATACTTGACAAACAAACCAGCACTCCTAATGTTAACCTAGCCAAGTCAGGTAACTTTATAATTGGTTTAAATGCTCAAATAACTAGTGCTGATATATGGATCTGATCATATGGCCGGTAATAAAACACTGTTCACAACTCTCCAATATTGTCATGAAAATCTTAAAGGCAAAGTTGTTAATGGAATCAGTGCAAGAGTATGTGGATTAGGGACTGTCATTTTATCTGAAAATATAACTTTAAAAAAATGTGTTATATGTCCCTGCTCTTACATACAATCTAATTGCAGTCAGCAAATCAACAAAAACAGGTCAGTATGATGTCCTTTTTACTGATGTACACTGCCTGTTTCAGGATTTGTCCTCGGGGAAGAAAATTGGATAGGCTAAAGAAGGGGATGGACTCTACTACTACAAGGCAGCAACTTCAAATAAAAGAGCATTGGTTAGCCTTGACTCTCAAAATAAGAACATTCTGTTGTGGCATCATAGGTTAGGCCACCCAAGCTTTGACTACATGAAGCACCTATTTCCTAGTTTATTCAATAAAACTACCCGTCTTTCAATGTGATAGTTGTTGCTATGCTAAATTAACTCGAAACTCCTATCCTAAACAAACCTATAAACCCTTGACCCCTTTCACACTAATTCATAGTGATATTTGGAGACCCGCTAGGGTGAACGCTCTCTAATACTAGATTGTTTATCACTTTTATTAATGATCATACTAGAATGACATGGGTTTATATGTTGAAAGAAAAATCAGAGGTTTTTGAAATATTTAAAAAATATTATTTTTTTGTGAAAAACCAATTTGAAACCTTAATCAAAGTCCTTAGAAGTGACAATGTGAAAGAATACATGAGTAAAGTTTTTAATGAGTTTCTTGAAAAAGAAGGAATCCACCATCAAACTTCATGTGTTTACACCCCTCAACAAAATGGAATAGCTGAAAGGAAAAATAGGCATTTACATGAAGTAACTAGGGCAATCATGATTGAAAAAAATGTTCCTAGTTTGTTTTGGGGTGATGCTGTTTTAACAGCTGCCTATCTCATAAATAGAGTTCCTTCAAAGGTATTAAACTTTGCATCTCCAATTCAAGAATTGATTGACAAATTTCCCAATTCTCCTTTAATTAATAATTTACCTCCTAAAGTGTTTAGGTGTGTGGCTTTTGTGTACAAAAATAAAGGAAATAAACTAAATTCCCGAGCAGAAAAGTGTATTTTTCTAGATTATTCTTCAATTCAAAAAGGGTATAAATGTAATTGCCCTACCTCAGAACAAATTCATATAACAAAAGATGTTGTGTTCTATGAGGAAGATGTCTATTACCCTAGATTACCCATTCAAGGGGAGAATTTTAGGGCAGAAGAATGGCTAATCCAAAACGAACATAACAAACAAGAAACTAAGACTACAAACTGAGAAACTAAAAATTATCTACCTTATGAATTCTTACCAAAATCTGAAATTACTGAAGAAGGAAATGAACCAGAAACTGAAAACACAGAAAATCAACTAGAACCTGAAATAGATGGGGAAGATGATGAACCAAACTCTGATGAAGAAACACGCAACACTGATACAAGAGAGTTCCCCACTCCAAAGTCCTCAACAGACACTGACCCGAAACCAAATCCTGAAGAACTAGGGTGGCCAATTGCTCTCAGAAAAGGGTTAAGGTTGTGTACTCAACATCCTATCCAGCATTTTGTTTCTTATAATAACTTATCCTCCAAAATACAAATCTTTTTGCCAATAGTGCACAGTTAAGAGTACCAAACACATTTCAACAAGCAATGACAGATCCAAATTGGAAGGAAGCGGTGGATGAATAACTTCAAGCACTCAACGAGAATGAAACATGGGAAATCACTACACTACCAAAAGGAAGAAAGTGGTAGGCTGTAGATGGATCTTTACACCAAAATTCAACCCAGATGGGAGCATCAACAAATACAAAGCGCGACTTGTTGCAAAAGGCTACACTCAAACCTAAGGGATTGACTATGAGGAAACTTCCGCTCCTGTGGCCAAGTTCAACACAATTAATATCCTACTCTCCATAGCAGCCAATTTGGATTGGTCTCTTCATCAACTAGGTATTAAAAATGAGTTCTTGAATGGAGACCTAGAAGAAGAGGTATACATGGAAATTCCTGAAGGAGTGAGATGCTCTACAAACACCACCAAGGTCTGCAGACATCAAAAATCCCTATATGGGCTAAAGCAATCACCAAGAGCCTGGTTCGGTAGATTAGCAAAAGCACTAAAACAGATTGGCTTCATTCAAGAACAAGCAGATCACACTCTGTTCACAAAACATGACAAAGAAAGGATTACTGTCCTAATTGTTTATGTAGATGACATAGTTTGGTCACTAAAAATGATCAAGAATCAATCAAACAACTAAAGGGTGCACTTGCCAGGGAATTCCAAATGAGGTACTTCTTAGGGATGGAAGTGGCAAGTACAAAACAAGGAATTAATGTATCTCAACACAAATACACTCTAGATCTTCTTCATGAAACAGGACTACTTGGGACTCAACCAAATGAAATTGTGATGGAAGCAACCTACAACCTAGAAATCAAACCCAAAGGAATACCAATCAATGCAGAAAGATAAAGATTGGTTGGAAAACTTATATATTTGACCAACACATGCCCCGACATCAGTTATGCAATAGGGGTGGTGAGCCTGTTCATGCATCAACCTCAAGAAGAGCACATGGAAGCAGTTTACCCAATCCTGAAATATTTGAAACGCAATCCAGGAAAGGGTATCTTTTTTGGAAAAACTAGATGCAAAAATCTAGAAATATACATAGATGCTAATCATGGACGATCTGTGGAGGATAGAAGATCAACCACAAGTTACTGCACATACTTATGGGGAAATCTAAAAACTTAGAGAAGCAAGAAGCAAAATGTGGTGTCACGAAGCAGTGCAAAAGCCAAACTAAGAGCAGTAGCACTAGGTGTTTGCGACAATAAGGCAGTATCTGGGTGATGAGGATCTTCAAAGAACTAAGAATCTCATATGAAGCCCCTATGCAGCTATGGTGTGACAATAAGGCAAGTATAGAAATGACGAGAAATCAGTCCATCATGACAGAACAAAACATGTAGAAATAGACTGACATTTCATTAAAGAAAAAGTGGAAGGTGGTATAATGACACTCTGACTTACACCAGGTCAAAAGATCAGATTGCAAACATAATGACAAAGCCTCTTGCTAGAGTTCAGTTTGAAGGACTACGAAATAAGGTGGGCATGCTCAATATCTATGCTCCAGCTTGAGGGGGAGTGTTAGAAGTAAAGTATCCCGAGATTCTAGGGACCTTATTATTCAAAACTGATCACCAGCTAAGAATTAGGGATTTAATAAAGAGTAATCTTAGGGGGTATTTGTAGGAGGAAAATCTGATGTAATCACCCATATTTGGGGATAAAATATTTCCTTGTATATCCAGATTTCTCCAATGGTACAATGGAGAATTTGATCCCTATATAGTTATCTTCCTCTAATCAGAATACGGTCAACAAATTCTCTTCATCTTGTTGCTTTCTGTTTTTTTTTTTTTTATTACAACTTTTCAGGAGGCTAATACAACATTAAGCTTACAGGATATAGGGGTTAATTTGTTTTGGCCCACTTAATTGAATTGATAAAATCCATGAATTCGACTAAGTGAATCAAATGGGTGAATCAAATGGATCAACCCATTCAATCCTGAGAAAATAAAATATAAAGGCCCTTCAATTTAATATTCAACAATCAATATTTAATGTTTAACAAAGTTCAAGAGACAACGAAGAATGACCAAGGTTATTTGCTAAAGCTATTGCATTTAGCCTTTTCCATTTTTCTTTGGTTACTTTGCTTATATAAACAATTCCTCTTTTCACACTTGTTTAAATAGTTTTAAGCTTTTATTTAGATTCACTCATAATAAAAATATATAATATCCATAAATGGTCAAACCATGAGTTAGATGTATTAGCTTGTTGATGAGTGACTCAAGTTAACTGGGTTAAAAAGGATTATACTAAATTTTTCTCTAGTGATTGATCAACCTAACCATTTAATTAACAGGTAAAACAAATCAACCCAACGAATTCAACCAATTTTGACAGCCTTAGAATTGTGGAAACAAGAGTTTTGTCTCACCTTAGATTGTTAGATTGCATGCACTACATTCAGGTTGACACACATTGAGAACAGTCAGAAATTTCGAATGACAACAAGAATATGACTGGCTGTTCAAAGTGAAAGAGAAAGGGAGGAATTCCCAAAAGAAGGAGAGAAGGGAGGAACGGAATAGCTAAATGATAATTTCAAATGTTGGCTATTAACAAGGTCTTATAAGATTCAACAAAATAATACAATTAAATATTAATATATTTATCAACAGAAAGTTGTCCCAATGGCAGCGCCACACACCAAGCTTGGATGAAGTCTAAGCTCAAGCCTCGCACTGATATGTTTGTCTACGTGCATGTGCTTAAATTGTATAAAATCATAAAAATGTAATATATTTTACCAAAATTTTTAATCAAAATGACTAATTAGTTTATTTGTAAGAAATTCAAAGAAAGGAGGGAAAGAAGAAAAGATTACTCAATGGCTGGTTTCTCCTCCGGAGTTGCTGAATTGGGAGAGATTCAAATTCAAAAAGCAGAGTTTTGAAGGATTTTGAAAGGTTAGTTTCCCAGGAAGAAGAGGTTTCAATGAAACATTTCTTTCTCCCCCATTATACCCCTACAGAGATTATTTAACCAATTCAAACATACAGGACCAAATACTAAAGTACCTTTCTTTTCATAGCACAAAATTTGCAATCAGATGGTGATGCTGGTAGCATCTGATTGACAATAAGCCTCTTCACAGGAACATTTTCATTCTTCAAGGAGGAACTCAATCTAGATGACTCACTGACTGCCATCACCTTGGGTAGAAAAACACAGATACAAGTGAGTATTTCTCATGACACATAAAGAACTGAGTCTAAGAACAAAAAGGAAACTTTTAATGAGAAAAGAACTATCAGGAAGATATGAGCAAGAAAGTCACTCAAACTTATTAAAATCCCAAGAAACTTTAAATACAATGACTTCTAAGTCAAGCATATCCATATCTAAGACCTCCTGAATACTATAAGCTTCTTAATAGCACAAAGGATAAACGGTTATTTAATGAATAATCAACAACTAAATCACAGAATCTTTAATAAATCAGCAACTAAATCAATACTGACTACTCAATGTAAGATATCCTAATCTAATTTTTGTCATTAACTGTTGGAACATTCTCCCCTTATGTTTTGCGCCTTGAATATGACAATAATGGCCTCTTAACAAACACAATGAATATAAAGTCTCTTTTACATGAATAACAAGTAATTTCAGGAGCAAGTTATGGTCAAACTGATTTTTGAATAATCTGATATTTAGCCGTCTTCACAATGAAATCACTTACATTCTATATAGCAAAGGACTATAATAAAGCATTATCAAGAATAAAAGAAGCGCCATACTAAGGAATACCTGTGAATGTTTTTTTCCCAGCTAAATACTAAACCCTTTCTTAATAAGCACATCGGAAGGAAAAGCCTTGGAACAAGGAGAAAACAGGTTAACTAATACTAGAGACCTTTCGACACATGAAATGGAATGGAATGGAAAATAAAATTCGAAAATGTTAGTTTTATCCCTTGTTAATAAGATAATAACAGAAAGGGACATCTATTGTTAATACTAGTGACCTTTCAATACATGGAATGGAATGGAAAATAAAATTCGAAAACATTAGTTTTATCCCTTGTTAATAAGATAATAACAGAAAAGGACATCTATTGTTAAGTAACTAAACACATGCCTGTGAATTGCATGGAATCTAAAGAATTGAGCCACGTCTTTCATAATTTATAAATACTGTGGCTTGCTATAGAGTTTATTATATATAATGATACACGGTTGATAATGAGGATGTAGGCATAACATATCTTGTTTTTTCTGCAATGTTCAAAGATGAATCCCTTTTCATGGTTTTACCAAAACAACCTCTGAGTGATAAAGTTAAAATGACCTGTGTTTTTGTGACCCAAATGGTAAGATGGCGACACTACATCTAAGGTCATTGATTATTATATGCAAAAATTGTCAAGGATCAGTCAATTAAGAGACACATTTCTAGTATTCATACCGTGGGTATTGTTACAATGACAAACTCTGTTGATTCAGTGTCACGAAAGAGCTCACGCACTTTTATCATTCTCTCTCGAAGCTTCTCCAGTTTGTCAGCCTGCACAATGAAGATAACAAAATGTCAGCATGTTATGATGAAACTAAATGCAGCATCAGCACCACAGGACTAGACTTACAGCATCCTGTGGAGTTGCTTCTTGCCCAAACACAGATTTGATTGCTGAGGTAGCAGAAGCTATCTTTTGTCTAAGCTGCAGTAGAAATAAGAATGGTGTTCAAAAGACTATAGAACCAAACAAGGAATACAAATATAGTACGTGGGGAGAGACAGAAAAAGAGAATGAATTTGCATAAAAGACCCATTAGTAATTAATATCCTCACCTAGGACTAACATGTAGGCTTTATCCCACAAACTTAAGTTTTTGGGACGAATAAATTTATGATATATCAAAAAAAAAAAAAACTCCTATAGCCAAGTGATGAGCAAGAGTTTGATCTTCGTTACCCCAATTATTTTGCGATCCAAATATTGAAGCTTCTCTCCTAACCATTGAAGCTTTTTTTTTTCCTTAAGGTCAATCACTAGGTTCTTGAACAAAAAAATAATTAGTGAAATATGTATATGTATGAGACTGGAGAAGCCTAGGAGAAACGACTGAGAATTCAGAGGAAATTAACAAACTACAAAATGGCTAACATGTGGCAACTAATGTTGACACTAACTGATTTAGAAGGTAAGATTGGATGTGAAATTTACATCCAATTACTGTGAAACTATGATTTTTTTTTTCCTTTGAAATAAGAATTCAGATATCACACATGGTAAAGTAGTTTATGAATGGAATCCTTAATAAGATATCCATTCAATTAGAGGTCAGCCACATGTCTGCAACTTTTCCTTTATTACAATAAGCAATCTTACCTTTAATATCTTCCCTATGGAGGCATCCAAGA
>QFDD01001029.1:0-33620 GCA_006871305.1 Vachellia collinsii
ATTGATGTACATTGTAAGCGAGGTATTTTCGTCACAAGTAATGGATTTGCCGGCATCCGCGCCTGAGGTCTTGGTAACCACACATGTCCAACCCTCTCCACATTTGCAGCTCACGTCTACTGTGTTGCCTCCAGGCCTCACTTCCCTGCATATACATATATATACACTTACTGGGACTTGTGATGTTCAAACTAATCTCCAGTGCTATGTATTAATTAGAATACAAGAGTACTGACCAGAGAAAAGATTACTGAAGGGACATTATATTAAGAGAAGTGCTGTCAAATTGTCTTGAACTATCTTGATAGAAGACAGACATAATATATAACTAAGTCACTAAATTTTAATAACTATGGTGGAAAGTGGAGCTTTCAAGGACTGACATATAAAGGTAAAGGTTAGAAGTGATAGAAGAGAAGTAAGATGGAGTTAAGGGAATGATAATTACTTGAGGAGGGCAGGGCTCTGAGACTGATCAATCTCCATGTTCCTTCTCCTTCTTCTTCTTCAATATGTAGATTTGGTTGTCTGTTTCATTTGAGGGTGGTCTCTGGTGCTGATATATATATATATGGACTTCTGAATTCTCTTTTGCCGGCTGGGCGTGTCTGTGCTTGTGACTTGTCACTTCTCATTTGGCCATTGCCTTCTATGGCAACTTAGGCATGCCCTTTTGTTCTTCTCTGTTTGGTTTATTTGCGAGAAAATAATATTCTTCCAATACGAAATATAAATGACGACAATGATTATTGGGTTATTCACCCACAATGATTGTGCGGACTAGGATTAAAGTAACCTTATCAACACATTATTTAAGTAACATCGCAATTATTGCGCCCTTTCCTTGTCGTCTAGGGCTCTTTTTTTATCCACTGCTTTAGTTTTCAATAGAATTATAGTAGTGAATAGAATCTCTTATACACTTCTAGGCCTGAAAGAGTGCTAAAAAACATGGATTGCTTGTACACCCTACCATGATCCAACCATGCTATCATATTTTTAGAGGCTTTTGAAGCATATATTATATCCACTCTTAATGTAAATTAGAATAAAGAACCTAGACAGAATAGTGTTTATTGGAGAGGATTATAAAAATTGTAATTATTTAGAAGGATTAAATAATGAAATATAAATTTGAAAATACTAAATTGTCCATAAATAAAGTTCCGATTTTTCTCCTAGAATTTTTTTTATTAAAAAAGCACTGAAACTACTCCATATTCTTTATTTCTTTCTCTTGCTAAATCATCCTTCAGTTTGATTGTTATCTTATCGTTTGGAACATCCTCTCTCAACGTTGAATCAAGTAAGTGAGGTTGAAGTTGAATGTTGAATCAAATAATTAAAAAATAAAAATGAGGCCAAGTTGGGTTGGCGAAAAGTGGGTGCAAATTTTTATAGGTAATAAAGAATGGACCATAGAGATAAGCATGTAGGTAGAGGTGGCAATGCAGATCAATCCGTCGGTTACAGGCTCTGACTCAAATATTCATATGCATATGGCTTGAGATTTTCTCAACCTAGCCTGACAACTTTTTTTTTTGAATTTTTTTTATATATTTTTTACTCATAATATTTTTTTAACTTGGATTTAAACTATTTTTTATTTTTTTTCATTACCTAAAATGAAATATCATTTTTCATAAATTTAATTTATAAAAATACACTACAACTTGAATATAAAATATATAATTTAAATTTTAAAGAATACATCTCAAATATATATAATACACTTTATAAGTTTGAATTTAAACTAAATATAAATCATAAATCAAATAATTAATAAATATCCAATATTAATTGGATTTACATTATGATCAGAAGTTGTTCATATATTTCTATAAATCGATTTAATTTTTTTTAAAAAAAGTGAGTTGACAGGTTAACTCGCCGAGGGCACAAATTAGACGGGTGCGGCCAAAAAGGTTCACATTCAAATGAGCTCCCTTTCTCTCATCCCTTGTAGCGGGTTCAACCTCCATATTACCGGCTCTACATGTAGCAATGGAAGCCATTGGTGATAGAGGATAAGTTTGAGCAACGTGAGGGATGCTTCTTCTTATTCTTCATTTGTTTCCTTTTTTCAGTTTTTTGTACCCTTGTTTACATTTCATATATTCAAGTTATTTCTAAACTGTTATTTTTGTTAATGGATATTTGAAATATTTTAAATTGATTGTGAGATCGTGATGAAAAAACTGACAGTAAAATCATATCAATTTTTTTATTATTATAATAGAATACATCGATTTTTAACACTATTTACATAATATCGTATTTTTATCATCTGATCTTCCTGAAAATTTTGATAGGGTATGGAAGGATTTTGATTTTTTTATTTAGGTAAAATATCACATTGATAAGATGAACTAGATAAAAAATTGATTATATAAATGGATAAATGCTTATATTGATGTATTTAAAAGAAATATTGAAGTATTGATGATATGGATACAGATCTTAAAGAAAAACATGAAAAAGAAAGAGTTACTTGGATGATTGAAAGTTTTTTTCAAAGTCATAATATAAAAGAAAATATTGGAGATTTGAGTAGGGGAAATTTAGTAATTTTAAATTCATATTTCAATATTTGGTCCTTCTAAATAATTACAGTTTTTATGATCCTTTGAAATAAATATTATCTTTTCTATGTCTTTTATTCTAATTTTTCCTTCTTTATTTGAGAAATTATTTTTTCTTATTTTAGCATAAAGACATGTTATAAGAACTTAGAACCAAAGGTAATTACAATTATGATGATTCGACCAATTTTACCCCGAATTTGTTTACGATTTCTTTGGGTATATTTTTCATATTTGAGAGCAAGACTTCTTCTTCTTCTTATATTTTTTTTTAACTAAGTATAGGTATGATTCTATTAAAAGAAATGATGTTTTAGATAAATACCCCTCTTAATGGAAATTCAAATATTAATAAATTACGTAGTGAGTGACTAATCCCTTCCACTAAAAACATGTATGAAAACAATTTTTTAAAAATGATTATATATAAGTAAATATTAACTTCATTTTGATCTACTTACCATACCCAAATCAGCGGAATCTTTTTGGAAATGTAAGCAATGGGTTAGGAGCATCTGGGCCCAAATAATTTGTTTCAACAAAATAAGAAAAATCTCTCGAATCTCTATAGGATGACTCTGGGACCAAATAATTTTTTGACCTTTTCGAACAAAAAAAACCTAATTAGATAATATCCATTGTTGGCCTCTTCACCAAGTTGGAATGTGAAAAATGTAAATCAGCCCAAGGTGATCATGTGAACATGGCTTCACGAGAACGGCTGCTTTTAACTCTATTTTCATGTATTACCACCAAGTATTGAATTTAGCAAAATTGATTAATCATTTATAACTTGATGAATTAACGTTTTAATTCATATCTGAAGAGGTATCCATCACATTTAATACTTGACATTTACTTGAACCATATTGTCTTCAACAAAATAATATATATGCTTACACAAAAAACTCTATTTTTATATATAAATATATTTTTTTGTAAATAACAACGCATTTGGAAATAACATATGCATCATCTGCAGAATGTTAAAGGAATTTTCCTATGATATAACCAGTGTACGTACGTAGGCGGTGGTGATCGTAAATTCGTAATTGGCTTAATCACTCTAAACCAGATGTGGACATAAGATTGGGAAATATAGAATCTTGTCTTGTGGACCGGGTCCGTCCGTGTACTTATCATTGGATCTAATTTGAGAACAAATAACCGAACAGGAGGACGGTTTTTACGGAATGAATTAAACTTTCATAACATAATGAATCAATATTTAAATATTTAATAGAGAGGTTTATATATTCAGTATTTGATGGTATTTTGAACCATATTGCATTAAGTACTAGAATGATGCATATGATTAGAAAAAAAATGAAAATAAATAGAGAAAGATGAAGAGGGAAAAAAAGTGGGTTATACTTTGTAGGTTTACACACACACACGGTTAATGAAAACCATTTATTTGATTAAGCATAAGATGCAGGACAATACATATATAAATACAACCAACCAAAGTGACTAGTTCTTGATAATCACATACGCACAAACCTTGATTTGCTAGCAATAATCACACGCAGATTCATGTGGGGATCCATAAAGTACCCCAAAGTGACGATTTTTAATTAACAAACATAAACGCCCTTTATTTTTTTGCAACCAAAAGCAGATAATTTATATTATGTAGAATGATGAAGTGGATTTCACTTGGCCTCGATAGCACAGGTGCATGGTCCAGAGCACTCGAAACCCTTCTGCGCCTCAGATGGCTGAACCCTAGAAATCACACAGCTCCATCCTTCTCCACACTTGCAGTATGCTCCGGTCGCGGCATCGCCCACCTCCTTCACCTCCTCTCCGGGCACTTTTACCCCATCTCTGCATCCATCACAATAAACCATGTCAGGGGGGCCTCACAAGTGAAGTGGCCGGGTTTATAAGTCTAAATACCATTAATTTTCGCTAGATTATAATCTTTTCATAGAAGCTCTCCCTTTAAACCTTTACTCTTAATGGTTACTTACATGGAGCAGTCGCAATTTTCGCCACATTTAAAGTGGGGTTTTCCGGCATCAGGGCCGGTGGTCTTGCTGATGACACATGTCCAGCCTTCTCCGCATTTACAGAAGACGTCTCCCAAGGTGCCTTCAAGAGGAACTTCTCTGCAAATACATGTATATACGATGATATGATATGATATGAATCACGTGAGCGTGCACTTCGTGTGTCTATATATATATATATACAGTTCATATGAGTTGAAAAGAAAACTAAACCTGATTTGGCTCTGAGACTCCATCTTCCTTCTTCGCTGTTATTTGGTTGCTTTCAATCTTTCATGGGACTCCTCCCACCACCACCCCCTATATTTATATACGCATTCTATTGCGGGTAATTTTGTCAATTCACTACTCAAACCTCGTGCCCCACTCTCGCTTAAGATGATATTGTTATCATTGGTGTATATTCATTAACCCATCCATCACTAGAATTAAATTAAATATAAAATATAGGTCCTTTTTTTAATAGTCCTTTGAGTGATCCGGTGTCCAAAGTTTTTTTTTTAATCATATTGTTAACTATTCAAACAACCAACTAATTTAAAAGCTTTGCCATCAGGATAACTTTTCCTAGGAATCTTTTTAAATATGGTAGAATAAATTCAAACTCAGTTCACACACTTTATAATCTACTAAATCAATCAGTCTAATTAGATAAATTTTGATCCATGTACTTCTATTCATATGATTTAATTCTCTAGTCAAATCTTGTTATCATGTGAACTCTTTAATAATAAAAAGTCACCATTGTTAAAAGTAAGAATCACATGTGATAAGATTTGATTGGAGAACTTAAACATAATAAATATAAGTAAATTAGCCTAAATTTTGTCTTTAAACTCATGTTATGGACAAATTAGGACAAAAACGAACTTAATATAGTGGTCCTTCCCATGTGCCCCCTGTTTCAATTATTTTTGTCCTCTTCCATTGATTTTTTTTTTGTTTCACTCATGTGTCTAGGGAGTTCAACTGATGCGTCAACATTTGAAAAAGAAAAATATGGTTTTTATTTATTAAAGGTTGTGGTCAAATTTTAGTTTACATTCCCAAATACCATTATCACGTTGTAACAAGTACTATCTGAAGAAGATTTCTTTAAAAGATAGGTTTTATAATTAAAGCCTTAGGTTCCGAATTTAGTACTTAACTTTTGAAGTGTGATTCTCCCAATAACTTATACTCATTACAATTGTATTTTTAATGAGAAATAACCAACCAAAAAAGGCTAGCTATTGAGGGCTCTGATTGGAGGGGCTGAACGATATGATGATCATCAAGAAGTTGCGTGAAATGCCTTAAAGTGAAGTTTGGATTTCTAAAATATAACAACTAACTTTTGGAGTGTAATTCTTCTAGTAATTTATTTTCATTATACATGTTAGCTTTGCAACTACTTGAGTCACATCACATGGATATCCAAGTATTTTATAGTTTATTTGGATTAATTTTTAAAAAGTAATTGTATGTAAGTCAAGATAAGTATGAAAGAGAAGTTTTATCTCGATTTATGTGAAAGTGATTCTGAGGCGTAGACAAATAAGCCTTTAATTAACGTAGACTGCCACCATTTTTAGAATTAATTTTGCAAGTAAAAAATATTGGAACTTGTATACAAATTGTTCGCAAACTCCAAAAACTGTTGGATTAAAAATTAATATAAAAGAATATTTATTTGTTTGTGTCATGCATGACGTAAGTTGAGATGCCAATATAAAACTACAAATTTTAAATCATACTCCTAACCTTTTTAATGTAGTTGGGGATGGGTTACTGGATTCTGTAACTTTTATACGCTATATCTTTGTTTTTTTTATAACCTCCTTTTATATTCAAAATTAAAAAATATGTAGTAAACCTCGTCCAGTATCCAGGCTATACTTATATATATATATATTCATATATATCATCAATAGTTAAGTCAAGAAGGGGCTCAATTTCTTTCATGTAAAGTTAAAATTCTAAATAATAAAGTTTATGAATTAAAGATATTGCATAAAAAAACTCCTAATTAAGCTCAATAATAGTACTAATATCAGTAATTGTATAAAAATGTGTTAACTTATCCAACTAACCTTAAAAGGATCTAATCAATAATTGATAAATAAAAAAAAACTATGTCTGGTATAAAATCCAAATAAGTTGAATGATTGATAATTAGTTGTTAATTATCTAACATATTATTTTTGAACCATCCCATGAGATGAGACCCTATGAGAAAAAATACTTCCATATTCCTGGAGTCTTGCAAAAATATATTATAAGGGGTTTATGAAAAAAAAAGAAGAAATAATTAAAAGAAATTTATGAGATATGAGATTCATAAAAATAATAATTAAAATATTTTTATAGAAAATAATATAGATTACACTACTTTTAAGTATTTATTATATATTAAGTAGAACGAGGGTGTTTTACCCCATTAATAGCTCTGGCTCTAGAGGAAAACTTTATATTTTGCCCCAACTCTTATGTTTTGGTTTCAATTTGGGCCCTCCTCCTTACAGACTCCTGGGTTCGTCCTCCGTCTCCTGCGCACATGGCTTTTATTCCCCTGCTTTGGCATCTTGCAATTGAAGACATAGTTTTTTTTTTAAAAAAAATAAAAGTACGAGTGTACATCCTAATTATAAGATACTTCTAAAATATTTTATTAAAATTAAAAAAAAATTTGATATTTCGTTAACTTTACTTTAAAATTAAATAACTTTTTAATTTTATATCTATTTAAAATGAAGGAATGAGTGAGAATTCATAAGTTCAAGAATAATAAAATTGAGATATGATAAATTTACAATTCCCATTAATAGCTGAAAAAATTCTGAATCCACGAGCATAACAAGCTATACATTTTGTTAGCTCCACTCATCAACATATCAACTAAATTCTTTGTAACAGATTCAAGAATGATCCTCTTGAATCCAAGATTTGAGGCACTCATCAAGCTGGTAAAAACAGCCCATTGCTCAGCCTCAAAGACATATTACAAGAGTCAAGAGCATATGAAAAACCTACAATCAAAGTTCCACAATGATCTCGAATAATACCACTATATTCCACACAAGGAGGTTGCCAACATAAGGGTGGTATAACAAGTGAGAGAGGGTATGTGAAAAACATACAATCCAAGAGTTCCACCATGATCTCAAGGAACACCACTACATTCCACACAAGGAGGTTGCCAATATAATGGTGGAGCTGATAGCAAATTGTGAACATTCAAGGTATAATAGATGCGAGAGGATCTATAGGCTTAACAACATCATTGTCAAAAGTACCATATATGATTCCTCCACTTCTACAATTTTCACATGGAGAAACCCCAGATAAGTTGCCAATTACTTGTACCACTCACCCCGCATTCTCTTTTAAAATTCATTAATTGCAAACCAATCTATCTCTTAATGAATCTGATAAGAAATTAGAATGATAACTAGGTTGCACTAGCCGATCCCACAATTGACTTGGTATGAATACGATGTCATTTCTTGAATTTCGATCTTTAGCATTGTCTTTAACACCCCCTAAAAAAAACAAAAACAAAAAAAATTTAGCGGTGTCGTTTCGTTATTGCCACCAATAGGTTGAGCCTATGCCCTATGTGTCAGTGATGGATGGTACTCCTCAAGCAGTGGATTGGGCCACCTCCAAACTACATATGACCACAACACTTGTATATGGCATCAAGCCTTATGCAACTTAACTGTGATTGCGTTGTTTTTTTTTTTTTTTTATAATTACATGTATTTTTTACGTACTAAATATTTTGGCATGATAATGAAAATATCACTTGTTGCTTGGCCTCTCTCCCAAAGATAGTTTTTTTTTTTTTTTTTTTCATTTCAGTCATGTGTCTAGTTCAACTGATGCATCAACATTTGAAAAGAAAAATGTGGTTTTTATTTATTAAAGTTGTGGTGAACTTCGAATAACATCTTTTTATAATTTTTTTATCGAGATTTTTTGTTGCCAGAACTATTCAAGAGGGTTGCTGTCAAATTTTGGTTAATATTTCCAAATACCATTACCACATTAGCGACACAATTGCCGTGTGAGCCACATCCTATGTCCAATTATTTTAAATTATGTTTACGGCCTTCATTTTTAGAATTAATTTTTTTAAATAAAAAATATTGGAACTTATTTACAAATTGATCGTAAACTCCAAAAACTGTGTTGTATTTAAAATTAAATTTGATGTTCATTGAGTGAAAAATATAAAAAAGAATATTTATCTGTTTGTGTCATGCATGACGTGAGTGGAGATACCAATATAAAACTATATAAATCTTACATCATACTCCAAACTTTTTAATGCAGGTGGGGCGTGGGTTTCTGGATTTCGTAACTTTTTTTTTTTTTTTTGCCAAAAGGATTCGTAACTTTATATACTCTATATCTCTATTTTTTTTAACCTCCTTTTATATTCAAAATTCAAAAATATTTTGGAAACCTCGTATAGTGTCCGGGCTTGTATGCATTATGCATACACTTATATTTATAGTCAATTGTTAAGTCAAGGAGGGGGATCAATTTCTTTATGTAAAGTTATAAAATTTAAATAAATTTTATCAATTAAAAAATATTTCATAAAAACAACTCCTAATTGACCTCACTAATTTTAATTATCAATAATTGTATAAAAATGTGTTTACTTATCAATTACTCCAACTAACCTTAAAGGGATCTAATCAATAATTGATAAATTAACAAAACTAAGAGCTTATTTGTCAACCACTTCCAGAATCATTTTTACATAAATCGAGATAAAACTCATTTCATATATTTATCTCAGATTACGTATAATCACTTTTCAAAAACTAATCACAAACAAACTATAAGTCTAGTATAAAAATCCAAATAAGTTGAATGATTGGTAAGTAGTTGTTAATAATCTAGCATATTGTTTTTGAACTATCCCAAGAGAATGTCATATAAATTACGTGGCAGGACGGGTGCTTTCCCCACTAATGGCTCTTGAGGAAAAATTATAATTTGCCCCAACTCTTATGTTTTGGTTTCAATTTCGGCCCTCTTCACGAACTCCTGGATTCGTCCTTCATCTCCTGCGCAAATGTCTTTATTCCCCCGCTTTAGCATCTTGCAATTGAAGACATCACATTTTTTATTGAATAAAAGTATGAGGATGCATCCTAGTTATAAGACTATATTTTATCAAAATTAGAAAAATTTTAAATTTTGTTAACTTCACTTTTAAATTTAATAAAATAACCAGTGATATATATTTTAATATTTTTATTATTAGATTATACTGATAAACTCACCAGCTTTATTAACCAATTGATGTTTGATTCAGTTTAGCACTTTTCTAAAATTTAGTGAATTGAAACCCTAACAATATTTAACACCAAACATTTTAAGAGTTCATATTATTTTTTTTCCTAAGTACAAATATCCTCCAATTAGAGGTAGATATGTTCTAGATTTTGTCAAACATTGAATATGAGTAACATTTCGTGTGGAAGTTCATGTTGTTTTGAATTTGTTGTTATTAACTTTGTATGATGTTTATTTTTGTACAACTGAAGGCTCAAGGTCTAACAACAGAAAATGAACCTATGAGGAAACTGAATCCCATAAAGTCATATAGTGACATTTCACAAATAAAGAGGATGTTGATAAACCCTCCTTTATTAGAGCATTTGCAAGATAATTCTGATCTATTGAAATATAATGAATTTACGATTTCCATGAATGGTTGAGAAGATTCTGAATCCATGAGTACGACGAACTACACACTTTGTTAGTATTCATTTTCATAAATATATCAACTAAATTCTTTGTAACTGATTCAAGAATAATCCTTTCGAATCCAAGATTCCATGAAAGCATCAAGCTTGTAAAAATAGCTCATTGCTTAGCCTCAAAGACAATAAAAGAGCCAAGGGTATATGAAAAACCTACAATCAAGTTTCACCGTGATCTCGAATAACAACACCACACATCCAATCTTATTATGAGATGCAGAAATAGCCAGTCCACATTTACTTTAATCCAACCTACACAAGGAGTTTGCCAAT
This sequence comes from Vachellia collinsii, assembly GCA_006871305.1. Classification (NCBI taxonomy): domain Eukaryota; kingdom Viridiplantae; phylum Streptophyta; class Magnoliopsida; order Fabales; family Fabaceae; genus Vachellia; species Vachellia collinsii. Next base: position 10,636 of record QFDD01001029.1, read on the forward strand.
ATAATGGTGGAGCTGATGCAAATCGTGAACATTTGAGGCATAACAACTGAGAGAGGATCCATATATAGGCTTAACAAAATCATTGTCGGAAGTACTATGTATTATTGCTCCACTTTCACAATTTTCATATGGAGACCCGCAAATAAGTTGCCAATTACTAGTACTACTTATCCCCCGTTCTCCTTTGAAATTCATTAATTGCAAACCAATCTATCTCTTAATGAAGTTGAGAAGACATTAGAATGGTACCTAGGTTGCACTAGCCGATTCCATAATTGACTTGGTATGAATATTATGTTATTTCTTGAGTTTCAATCTTTTGTGGTATCTTTGGCCCCAAAAGAAAATCTTTGCTGTGTCGTTTCATTATTGCAACCAGTAGGTTGAGCTTATGCCCTATGTATCAGAGATGGATAGTCCTCCTCAAGCAGTGGATTGGGCAACTTGCAGACTACACATGACCACAATACTTGTATATTGGCTTCACCAAGCCTTAAATGAAAATTGAGTTGTTTTTTTTCATAAGCTTCTAAAATAAAGACAAACAACGAATGACAAAGAAAAGGAAAGCATTGGAAACGAGGAAGCATTGAATTGTGCAATAAAGTTTTCATTGAATATCCCAATACACTGTACATGGGCTTGTACGTATATATAATGTTTTGTATCCAATATGAGAGAGCCATGTATTACACAAGAACAATTTAGAATTATTGGTTACTATTTGATGCTTCAGCATGCCCCTCTGTGCTGGAAGGATAGTGAGACTCGATCTTAAAGTTGCAAAACATGAAGATAGAATTGGCTTGATGAGAATGTCTGCCAATTGATCCTTAGATGAGACATGAGAAATATGAAGAAGCTTTGCTGCTAAATGTTCACGAATAAAATGATAATTTAAGGCAATGTGTTTTGCTCTAGAGTGAAAAACTAGGTTTGTAGCAAGATAAATAGCTCCAACGTTGTCACAAAATAAGTGAGGAGCTTGAGGTAAATAAATACCAAGTTTATAAAGGAAATTTTGGACCCAAATCAATTCACTAGTTGTTATAGCATTGGCCTTATATTCAACTTCAGTGATTGAGCGAGCAACCGCCAGTTGCTTCTTGGAGCTCCAAGCAATAAGATTATAGCCAAGAAAGACAACAAAGGCAGCAGTGGACCTAGCATTATCTAGATTACCACCCCAATCGGTATCAAAAAAGGCATGAATTTGAAGGGATGAGGACGGTTTGAGGTGTAAGACAAAATGAGAAGTACCACATAGGTACCATAGGATACGTTTGACAGCAGACCAATGAGATTCCTTTGGTTTGTACATGAATTGACAAACCCCGATTCACTACAAAAGTAATGTCTAGCCTTGTGAAATTAAACTTAGGTATCGGAGACTACGATATAACTGAAGATTCTAGAAATCATTCTCAATATGTGCAGATAAAGAGTTGTTAAGTGCCATAGTAGTTGAGACAAGATGAGCATTTGACATATTTGATTTTTTAAGGATGTCCAGGATACATTTGCACCGGGAAAGCAAAAGTCCAGTGGATGAGGGTAGCACTTTAGCACCCAAGAAGTAATGTAAAATTACCAAGATCTTTGATAAGAAATGATTGACTAAGAGCATCAATTAATTGTTGAACAGCCAAATTGGAAGACCCAATGACAATGATGTTATCAAAATAAATTAGAATATAGATTGTACAAGAAAAGGTGTGAAAGATAAACAAGGATGAGTCAGACTTAGAAGAGAAAAGGCCAAGTACCGAGAACTGAGACGTGCCAACCAAGCTTGTGGAGCTTGCTTTAATCCAGTACTGGCGTGGAGGCACATAAGAAGAAAGGGTAATTTCCACTAATTATTACGACCACCACAGAAGCAGAACGAGATGGTTGGGTCCCACGCTTCCTCCATTTGCATGTGATCATCATTAAATCCTAAACGTTGGCCTGCTGCAACCACTACTGAAGAGCAGTTTCTATAATATGCTGCTCATAACATAGTAATGCTGCTTCAACTCTCAGACTTAAACCCTTACTCTCAAACCCTGTAATGAAATGTTACCTCTGGCTCTTAATAATATAAGAGTTTACAATATTTTTCTCAAAGTATCTCCATTGATTAAATACATTAAGAGGTTTATATCCAAAAATTTTAATTAGGAAAATCAACTCATATTTATTACAAATAAGTAATTTAAGTAATTTTTTTAATAATCCAAATTAGTCATCTATATCTTATATTAATGACCGAAGATAGTACATCGTTAGGTACTAAGTATAAAAGTTAAACAAAGATTTACTTTAATCTAACTAATTCATTTAATTAATATCCATAAATTAGTTATATAATTCTAGGTATATAATACTGTTGAGTTTAGTTAATTAATTGAGTTACCTTATATGTATGCACTGTCCTTACAGGGAATTCTCATCTAAGCTGTGTTTTACCATAATATACCACCATGGACAAGAAGTCAACGAAATTTTTTTATCAGTGGACAAGAGTTTATTAATGCTTGGCTGGAAGCCACTTATTGCCGAACCTGCTGGAAGAGGCATATATATATATATATAATATTTACATGAACCGTGTGAAAATAGTGCAAAACAAGTAATAATAAAAAAGGGAGGCTTGGTGACTTGAAGATATCTATCTGAGCAGCACGTCTTCCTTTAAGTTACTATACTATTACTTAGCTTATTCAAATTGATCTCTAACTATCCCTTCTTGGTAACCGAGGGAATTTTGATATTGTAAATAAACAAGCCTCTTTTATCTAGTACTCCAATCTATCATGATGTTAACGTTTACCAGAGAGAGAGAGAGAGAGAGAGAGAGCGCGTGTGTGTGAATGATCTTATCTCGGAACCATAGTGTAAGACTTTCTTACTGTCTGCAACAACAACAAAAAGTTGTCAACCTCTCCAGGAAAACTTTGAAGGAAAAAAAACTTAAGTCCCCGAGTAAATACATTGAAATGACATTGACCAAATCAACGCACCAAAATGCCAATTGAAAATAACTTTATATTTGTGAATTAAATATGTTTCTTATAATAACTAAATTGCTGAAATTTCCTATATATATGTTTATGATTAGGTGGTGGTAGTAGTAGTACGTAGAGGCCATTGATAAATAGAAAGTTCATCAATAGTCCAAGTGGGGAAATCATCAGTTGGAAGAACAAGCTATCTCTGGCTTCATTTGTAATGATCATGAAACCAAACGCTGCTGGGCGACAGCAATATATATATATATATATATATAGCAGAGTGTAGTGTTAGTGATGTAGAACGTGACACTTATATTTAGGGACAGGCGACCTGACTTTAGTTTCACCAGAATACAGATTCATGCAATAAGTGTTTTTGAGCTCCTACGTACCCTTCTCTCTCTCCCTCTCTGTGTATGTATATCTCTATGTTCTCTGTAAACCTAAAGCCAACAGTAGTTGGATTCCAAAGCTTGAATATTTCCATGGCGACTACTAAACTTGTCGGTTTTGTGTTCTTTGCTTTCTTTAGTTTAGCTGCATGTTCTGCCACTCGAACACTCCCTTCCGCTCGCGAAGGCTATGTCAGCTTTGATCTAGGAGGTCAGAGAGCTCCATATATATCCTGCACCATCAGCTACACAATTCTCTTCCGCACCTCCGCCACCATTACCTCCAGCAACAACACCGTCAATGCTGCTGAAGGTGGGGGTTATTGTGGTGCAAGTGAAAGTGGCGGTGAAGGAGAAGGAGGAGCTGCTGCGGACGGTGGATGTGGATCAGGAGGTGAAGGCTACGATGGCACAGAGGGTGGTGGTACTGGAGGTGGCAGCAAAAATGGTGGCGGAGGAGAAGATGGCGGTGGCAGAGAGGAGATATTCAGGAGGAGCACAAGGTGAAGGATTTGGACCAGGATTTGGCGCTGGAGGGGTGGGGTAGAGGTGGATCCGAAGGAAATGAAGGAGTTGGAAGGGGATATGATGGCCGATCTACTGGTGGTGGTGGAGGAACCGTCGCCGCCGCCTCGCGCGCCATAATTAATAAGCCATCACACACGCACGCACACACACAGAGTGAACAACAATAAGAAGGATATTATCGGGTGCTGATGTTAAACCAGTCAGTGATATTGTATATATTGCTGCATGAATGTCCAGTTGAGAATATGGTATCAACGATACATATCATAATCTACAGTTTCACAATATATGTAATATAGTTATCAAATTTATGTATGTATATATAAATGCATTATTCTATATATAGTTTTCAATCTTCTATCATGATTTGTTGTGTAATTTTAAACACACAAAAATGTGGTTAAATCTCAACAAAAGGAAAAGTTGATTAATTAGTTTCGTGTTATCATATATGTAACGAATAAACAGGGCATGGAAGGATAATTCCATATGCATTTTTATGAATTCCTGAAAGCTGTAAGTGAAGCTCCTGTGCTGTGGTAATTGATATTATAATTAGTTACTTTCTAAAATGATTTCTTTTCATCGTAAATAATACTATTAGTTCTTTTGCAATATATCTAAACATTAATTATCTTCTTTTCACATATACTCTTACGTTTTGTTTAATTAGTAAGTGGAAAAGCGAATGATAAAAAGGGAATTCTATATAGATATGCATGTTATATATGCACGCGTTTAGAATGATGCTCCCTCGATTTTATATACATTTTTTTTTTGCTACAGCACAAGTTATTTTTTTGGAAGCAATGCCAATGGTTGGATACTGAATGAATGTAGGTATCTCTCTTTAGTAAGGCTTGAATTTTGATTTGTCAGTTACCACGTTGTGAGGGACAAACCATTTCTCCCAAATTCAAGCCCCATTGATTATATAAGTTACATTGTTTGAGATAGAGCTAGTTTTATATATAAGTTACACTTTTTGTCTAAAATTTTAATCTGCTGTTTCCACGTTTACTCCCCTAAAATATATGCATGTATATTAATTACTTCCACTCACTCTTCCCACTCTCTCTATAAAATATAAGGGCATATTTAGAAGAAAAAAAAACATCTCTTACACATTTAGAGTGAAGTTACATGTAACACCCTGAAATATTTTCTCAAGTGTATCAAGCATCTTGAATTTTTTTTAAAGTGTGTCTGGTACCTTGAAATATTTTTTGTACCTTAATACTGGATGCACCGAAAATATTTTAATCAATATATTAAACGCATTTGAAAAAATATTTAAGAGTACTAAATGCATTTTAATCCACACATTTATTACTTTCAACTAATTTTAACCATAGTTAGAAGACTTGTGAGAAACTTAACATTAGCTTGTTTGCTTTACAATTAATAGGTGCTATGACCTTGTTCAATTTCATGAAGTATTGAGAAATGTATGCCTCACACCTTTAGAAATGTCAAATTCATCAAATTTAATGCGCTTGATAACGATAATATTAGAAATTATTGGAACTTTTTAACAAATTGAAAGGCATATAACTAAACTATAGCTTATTTTATTTAGTTAAATCTAAAGAGATGTGTATTTCACTTACAAGCAAGTGGTTAAGAATTGCAATGGTAAATGATCTCACTGCAAACCAGATAACACAAATTTAAATCTCATGAGGAGTTTTAACATTTAACACTTTCTATCTGATAGATATTAACCTTAAGTTTAAGGTGATTTGAGAACACTCTAAGAGCTTAAATTATGAATGCCAAAATAAAAAAAAGGTGAATTATACTTCCCCAGGTAATCAGGAGGAGTATATATGTCTAATTTTCTTGATTAATGCTAAAACAAGGGAATTTGCAGTAATTAACCCAAGGATTAGCCGAGGCTGTGTGATTCTTTTTGAATGTTTGGGCCAACCAAATAGGATGGTGCATGGCATGCATATGTATGTTGAACCTAATGTTGCCACTTGATGGTGCAGTACAGAAGGAAGCTTTGGATAACACACATTTCAACGTCACAAAGTGCGCCTTCTTTAATTCAAAGAATATTTGTCTAAACAACCAATCAAAACGAGAAAAGAAACAAAATAAAGGAGGTGGGCTTGTATGTGCATCAATGTTTGTGAAGGTCGGCGTTGCTGACGCTCATGATGACCTCACAAATGCTTTAGATGAGTATTAATAAATGTTGGGGTCTTTAAAAAAAAGACTCAATTACACTTGTGGAATAGTATATTAGCAGTATCATCTATTATTTTTAATATAAAATTCAATTGATTAATATGAAAAAGTTAAGTTAAATAAATTACTTGATTATAGTATAATATTAAATTATATCTCTTAAATACTTATATGCATTATTAGATTATACATCATTTTATAAGTTATGCAAATCGATTTAGAGAAAAATAATAAATATAAATAATTTATTTAGTTTTGTTAATAGCCCATTTGGTTCATAGAATTCATGGCAATGTAATAATGATAATTATATAGCATTTATTTAATATGTTATTAAAGAATCATAAAATGAAATTTACATTTTATTTAGAAAAACTAAAAAAATGTGAAATAATCTTTTTAACTCTATCAAGACAAAAAAAGAATAATATAAATGTCTAAATGTTGACTCATGAAAAATATAAGTTTCATATTTTGTTAATTCGTACAAATTGTAATATGGATTACATAGTCAAAGATATATAATATCCTAATGAGGATTACTTAAATTTGATGTAATTCGTTGTAATTAGGATTATTTTACGATATCAATCAAACACTTGAACTAACAGAATTCATAGAGATTATAAGTAATTCCCTTTCATATTATTAAATCAAACGAGTCATTAATATCCTCAAATTAATCAACCGGATCTCATATAGAAGATCAGATGTAGTATTTTATTTGTGAGCATCATACACATACAGCATGAAATTTAATATTATTAATTAATCACGTAATGGTGTCTTTGGGACTTTGGAGTCCAATGCTAATAACGCAATGCATACGGTTCAATAGATGCATGAGAAATCAAATTTTGAAATGCATTTTCCGGTTTTATACTCTTCGATTTGAGCACAAATATGTGAAAACAATGCATACAGTCTTAGATCAAAAGTGATTAATGTTTCTCACATTCTGTATGATTGCATCATGTAAATACTTGCGCAATAAGCTAAAGAGAGACGTCTACAACGTTTATGGCATTGATGATTCCACACGTAAAATTTTTTGGAGGAATGTCTAATTAATATGATTTAAAGCCATACAAGTAAGCATGTTCATGTGCCTTATTATTATTATTATTACCTTAAACTTTTCTTTCCTCCTCTCATTAACTATGTCAATTATCTATGTATAATTAATTCCTATCTAACTTGAATATGGTGGAGTTTGGTCGTCAAATCACTTTCTAATTCATTCATTTAATTAATCTCTTGAGTACAATGTAGCATATACATGCAGCATACATCACTGGACCAGGAAATGGCAATGAAGAATAAATCGGTCACTCTCTTTATCTACTAGCATCTCTCCATGATGGCCATGAATAGACACGAGTTGTCAAATAAGAGTTAGCTGATCTTATTACTAGTTAGTTCTAATAAAAAGAGTTTTGACTGTTTAAACATAAGTTTTGTGTATGGATTCATGTGTATGCAAAAAAATATCTTTGAGAAAGCTATTCTAATTGAGTCTAACAATTCTTGGATTTAACCTAATTAGATAGCTATACAAAAAGAATAACCGCCCCCCCCCCCCACCCAAAAGCCTCCACACACACACACACAAAACTACTACAACTACTACGAGCAATTTGCAGCAGAAAGATGTGAGTCGGCAATAGCTAGGTGTGGTGTGGCAGCTAGATATGTAGGCAGAGAAGGATTAGTGGAGAAAGTAAGATTTGTATGTCTAAAAGCTAATAAAAAAAAACTGACTCTTCATGATTTGTGTGTGGCTTTACATCTCTTTATTGTATTCTTTTATTATCAACTTTTTAAGGCATAGAATGTATATATTCACTTAAATGATAGATCTCATCATGTGAATGGGTATACAAGGTTCAGTGAAATAATAAATATTGCAATATCTATATCTACAAATCAAAGAACTGATCAAAAAAAGAATAAGAGATGCAAAATTAAATATATTATGCCCACAGACACACACACAGTGATGTGGAAGACAGCAGAAGCACACAAAGGGAGTGAGTGGGCAATATAGAGGTATATGTATATATATTTTGAATGTTTGTAAATTGGGTCACATTGTGGGGACACGCAACTTCTCATAGCATGTGCCCTTCAACCACTGGTGCCTTTATACGCGGCTTCATTCCCTATAAATACCCACTCACTCCTTCCTTCCTCACTCAACCCAATCTACTGGGATTTCTTCTTCTGCAATCCCATGGCTCCTCACAGAATTTCCACTCTTGCCTTGTTCCTTTTGTTGGCTCTGGGCTTATGTTCTGCTAGAAGGGCCCTCCTCACTTTTGATGGCCCAGGCGCCAATGCTGGTGGTTATGGCGGTGGAGGTGGTTCTGGTGGCGGCGGTGGCTATGGAGCTGCAACAGATCATGGAGTTGTTGGCTATGGAGGTGGTAGTGGTGGTGGAGAAGGTGGGGGCGTAGGATATGGTGGTGCAGGTGGTGGTGGTGGCGGCCATGGTGGAGGGGGAGGAGCTGGATATGGAGGTGGTGGAGAGCATGGTGCTGGGTATGGAGGTGGGGGTGGAAGTGGTGGTGGTGGAGGCGCTGGTTATGGTGCCGGAGGAGAACACGGTGGTGGTTATGGAGGTGGTCAAGGAGGTGGAGCAGGGGGAGGCTATGGTAGTGGTGGAGACCATGGCAGTGGCTATGGAGGCGGTGGAGGTGCTGGTGGCGGATATGGTGCTGGTGGAATAGGTGGAGGCCACGGTGGCGGAGGCGGGTCTGGTTCAGGTTATGGAGCTGGAGGGGAGCATGGTGCTGGCTATGGAGGCGGTGAAGGTGGCGGAGCTGGGGGAGGTTATGGTGCTGGAGGTGAGCACGGTGCTGGTTATGGAGGTGGAGGCGGAGCAGGAAGCGGTGGAGGCTATGGTGCTGGGGGAGAACACGGTGCCGGTTATGGTGGTGGAGGTGGAGCAGGAAGTGGTGGAGGCTATGGTGCTGGCGGCGAACACGGTGCGGGTTATGGAGGTGGTGAAGGTGGTGGAGCCGGAGGAGGCTATGGTGCAGGAGGAGAGCATGGCATAGGTTACGGAGGAGGAGGCGGAAGTGGAGGTGGTGGAGGTGCCGGCTATGGTGAAGGAGGAGCTCATGGAGGAGGATACGGAAGTGGTGGAGGAGCTGGTGGTGGCGGGGGCAATGAAGGATATGGCGGAGGTGCCGGAGGTGGCTCTGGTGGAGGAGGAGGATACGGAGCAGGCGGTGCACACGGTGGAGGTCAAGGAGGAGGAGGTGGATACGGGGGTGGCCACGGTGGTGGTTACGTTCACTATCACCCCTGACGTGAATGGATTCTGCTTTGAAGAATCAATATTCAAGAATAAATAAAAATATATTGATACCATAATCATATTAATGACAACGTATGTTTTCTGCTTACCGTACCGAGCATTACTATTTATATGCAATGAAAACCTGTCTACCATAGATTATTGCAATAATATCATGATTATATTCTAAGGTGATTCTTAGTTAATATTTTGGTTGTCTAATCAAAGTATACTTATTTATAATTATTACTTCCCCGTCTTTAACTAAAAATAAATTGACTTTTTTTATGATATTAATAAAGTTAAATACTCTAAAAAAAAATAAAGTTAAATACGTTAATTTAAAGTATTTATTTATATTTATCATTTGAAAATGTAAATTAAATTTAGATCTCCGCATTGATAGTTTCAATTTTCTTTAACATGGGTTGTTCCCAAATATATGAAGATAAACTTCAAGACAAATGAGTTTAATGCCTTTTGGATAATAACTGCTGTCTCGATTTGCTTAAAAGTATTTTAAAGAATATAGCCTTAAAAATTGTTTTTTTAGAAAATCACAGTTTCAAAAACAGAGTAAATAAAAACCCTATCAAAATATAGAATAACTTTAAACCCTTAAAATTATGATTTTGTGTCAATCACCTAAACACTCTAATCGTTTAGCTAAGCATACTATCTTTTTTTTCCTTTCAAAGTTCTGTAAAATGTCTGGCATATTGATCGAAATAAAGTTTGTAAGTATACAAGATGTATTGAAATAATAAATCTGACATTTTTGGCAAAAAAAAAAATTAATAATAAATCTGACATGATACAAGTGCGAAAGCTTTCACGAGGCAATTAATCGTGATTATTCATGGCTCAGTCATCAACATTAACCAAATAATAATACATTAAACTATACCATTTCCCAACACCTATTCATGTACTGTTTGAGTTCATGATCATGTTTATTGCTACAAGTCTATTTTTTTGTTTCTAAATACATGTATTCTCATGTTAAAGTCAAAACGGTAATTTACACATTAATTCACAACATCACGAGAACAGAGCTTCTATTGCTTGATCTAACAACAGTTGGTTATATCTTATATTTTTTAACCATGGATACAAGAAACAAATCCTAAGATCAAATTATATTACTAGTAATACTAATATACTATAGTGGCTTACGATAGTTTGGAATTCAAATCGTGATCTCAACTGGAAACAATCAAAACCATTGAATGATTGGTCTAGAATTGCGCCAATCAGGATGTGTCCATTACGATCCCAAAATTATTCACAAACAAGTGTATAAAATGTATCACCCTCATCTTACAATTCCACCATCCAAAAACCATTTCCTCTTCTTTTTCTTCGAGGTAAACACAAGTATCTTCCTAAGGGATTGAAAGGTTAATTCACCAAGTAAAAAATTAACCATTTTTCTTAAACCTAACCTCATTAGTAAAATCATTTCCTCTTTACAACCATTGTGAACTGATACCAGGATTTCCCAAATACAAAGCCTTTACTAGTGGCGTTATATAATTATTGGATTGTAGAGTCCAGGATTAGGCTCTCATTGGTTTTGACGTTGGAGGCTTTCAAACATGCAAAGGCGGCAAGCAGCCAACTAGACAAATGCATTTCCGTTATCTACTTTAGAATGTGTTCTAACCGAAAGACAGTCATTTGACTAGCCGTGTGTTCAAAATTCGATTGAATTACGATCCTATTGTCAGGAAATAAATCGCAAATTAATATATAGACAAGAACCCATTTATTTATTAACGAAACCGAATGCTTCAACATCCTGAACACGTTCATTCATGAACATTAGTTTCTAAAAGTGGCGGGTAAACTCGAATGAGTCAGCCACTAGCATTCAGAGCACAGATCCTCCAACTTCGTTGACTTGCGCCATCTTACTGTTTTAAGGTCAAATCAAATGTTGTATTCACATCTTCTATCGTCAGGTTCGCGTTGAGGTTACCAAGATTTTACTAACCGAACAGAGACAACATAGCGGTACAATCATGATCAATTAGCCTACGTCGATTTGTATTGCAAAACTCACTCGGTGTTGAAGTTCAAGAATATGAATATGAACTAGCACAATGCCTCAAGCTATACATTTTTGCCTGTACTTATTGGCAAGATTTCACAAAATGAAGGCAAATTTTTCACTAGAAATTAGTAAAAGCTCTGCTTCCAAAAAGACACGAGTTACCCTTACAAGAGCCTCAGGAGAGTTACCTTGAAGCACACATGACAGAACCATGATTTGATTTCTTACGGTCTCCAGGAGGCATGGGTTTTTTACATTGAGAACCCAATTTCTTCCGCTTCTTGATAGAATAACTTTCATGGGATGGCCCAGTAGCCATGGCACCCAGCAGTTTTGATCTCCTCGAACTATGCACATTCTTGCTAAGATACCTCACGGCTTCTTTCCTCTCAGAATCATCCACAGACTTAATTAATGGTCTCTTGCACCTCTCGTGATTCTCCATCTTCAAATTATCCCGGGGATTGTGGCAAGTAATATCTAAAAGCGCTCCAACTACAAAATGTTAGATAGAGTTTCCATATATGGAGAAATAAAAACAAGCCATTGAAAAAAAATTCACAATACCTGGAGAATTAGAATCTGGACCTGGGGAGCTGGGCGGAGTTAAAGGATGGAAAACATCATTCTCTCTAATGTCAACAGCCTCCGGATGACCTTTTTCATCAAGTGAGCCCAGGGCACCATTTCTCTCATTGTATGGCACTTGGACATGGGATGCTTCTTCAGAGTCATTAGAACTAACAGTAGTTGGATTAAACTCAAAGTGAACATGTCCAGCATCAAGATAGGAATCCATATAATTATTGAGGATTTCATTTAATCCTCCACCAGAATAAACAAGCATCTGCTGGGAAACTCCCTGGGATTCAATAGCACCACCGCTTGCAAAATCTGCCTCACTAGGATTAGGGTGGTATAAGCCATCGACATTTTCTAAAACTGACTTTGGAGAAGTATTAAGAACACTTGGGGCCAAGCATGAAGCATCCATCATAGTAGATAGCCATGGTGTGCCCTGTCGAGCATAGAGTAATATGTATGCTTCCTGAGACAGCACAAAATCTCCTGAAACTCTAGTAACCTATAAAAGATTTGCCAAGAGAACAAGATCAGTCAACACGAGTAAATAAGCACAACCCACTTGTAGAAGAGACCACTTAAAAGGAAAATTTCAACTATTGCATCTAACAATAAATTGACATCAATGTATAAAGCCTTCACTGTGAAGGGTTCCCAGAAAGCCGCAAATATATGTAATAAAAGAGAGAGAACAAGATCCTAATAAGTCATCTCATTTCATATTAGAAATAAATCCTGGCAAGGTTACCAGGGGAGAGTTCTGTTTTTATCAGTTCTCGAAATTACCTTGGAGTCATCCAACCTATGCCACATGTCAGGTGCAGTGCGGACAAAGCAAAAGTAATGCCCAGAAGTAGATGAAAACCCAACATGCACAACAATGGCATACAAATCGTACTTCAGTGCTTCCTGTTATCACAACAGAGACTCAGAAAATGCTTGAAACAAGAAATGAAAACAGAAGCTCTCCAAAACTATAATTTACAAATATCAGATGAACTGAAAAGGGGGAGGGATTGTATAACAACTCACATCATTGCTCTTGTTACAATTGGTATAAGGCTGTAAGTCCAATTCTAGCGGGAAATCCACATGATTATCAATCTTTTCAACATATATCCCATCTGTCTTAAATCTCTTTAAATGAAAAGCTGCAACTGAAGGCGTCTGATCCAAAATAAGCCTCTTATCCATGGATACTTCTTCCTTGCAGCTATCACATATAAACTTAGCTTCAATCTTTTCTACCTTAGTGAAAGACGCCAAAGCACTTGGAAGGCTGTCCACATTTTCTATCTCCAAGCTAAAGTCAATGAGAGGTTCATAAGTGTCTGAACAGTGGCCACAGTTACAACATTGAAGCTGAAATGCAAAAGTCAAGTCATGAAAGAATTAAACACTTAAACATTCTGAACCATAAAAGAGACATCAATTTGCATAACATTAATTTGATTAGAAAGAAATATTTAAAGAAACAAAGGGATATTTCTGCCATACTTTGCTGATGAGGCGACCTCCAAATATTTTCTCCACTGGGTTGTCAACTTGTTCACAACTCTTGCTATATTTCTTTAAATCTAGAAAGCATCTTTCCAGTTTATCTAAGAAGCACTGCAGGAATTCATGGGCATCCTCCTGCTGGTATCTTGTGAAAAAAGAAGAAAAATCTAATAGTGCGTCATGGATAACAGTATCTTGGAAGTACAAGTACTCATCCATTGGAGCCAGACTTGCAAACAATTAGGTCCTTATTCATTAGTTGTTGGTGTTAACCTGAGAGCCTTAACACTAACTAGACAAGACACGATATATGCTCAGATATAAACCCACCAAGTAAAAAATAGTATTAATAAAATCCTAACAACTGTTTGAGACAGTGCATAGTATTCATATAGACGTGCATGCCCAATAACAGTCATGGGTAGCATACCTGACTCTTAAAAGCATTGCTTAATAGTTCATAACAGTCATTGGTAACAAAACTAATAGCAACAGACAGACGCAGGAAAAGTTCATAAAAACTTAAATGGTACTAAGAAAAGGATACAATTCAAATTGTCAACAAGTTTCAAAGGTGAGAGAATTCTTCCAGAAGACTTCAACGAAAGTTCAATGTGATCACGAAGAACACAAAGAACACAGAATCCATCAATACCACCTGAAACTCCCAAATCCAGAAATCAAAACCTCACAATAAAGATTAGGTATTACGTACAATAAATAGAGAGAATGGCATTCCAAATAAGAAATAATGAGCCTTACTTTCACAAGGCGGAGTATGACTGCAAGTACAAAGACCCCGAATTAGTGGCACAGTATGAGTAAGGCATTGCAAGATAACATTGAAAAAGCATGTGTTGCCAAGATTTTCAAGCCCAGCACCCTGTGATACAAATCACTAATCAAAATCCAAGAACCGCAGGACTAGTCTTTAACTATCTTCTAGATAGACATAAAGAAACATACCACCGTGAAGGGTACAACTCGGGAAACATTAAACCCATTGTTCAAAGGCGCGCCAGTATCTTCAGATGCAACCAATGTGCCGTCGGAAGTAGGCTCGGAATTCCAAGTTTGGTTTGGGGGCAGCTGTGAAGATGAGGGCCACGTCGACCACTGCTTGGGAGATGATAAAGACGGATAATACGATAAATCATTTACCGGTCGAATTGGCTCTGGAACATCAGCTCGATCTTCGGTACCAGAACCACAGAATGGGAGGTAATAATTATTCCCGGCAGCCGTTGCCATGGGCAGTGACGACTCGTCAAGAGTTGATGACTGGGGCACCAAAGGCGCCGATATCTCTACGGATGTAGAAGGTGAACACTCATCTAGGGTTTTGGAACCTAGATAGGGATAAGATACACTTATATCGGATGGTAAAGACGCATTGATCCGCTCCTTTTGGGCTTCACTGGATAAAGATTCGGAAACTCCCATCGGATTTGGTACATATGGAACCAGAGAACGGACATCAAGACTCCCAGAATGCGAAGACGGTGAAGACCCAGTTAGAGCTCCCTCCGAAACCGGCATATCCGGAACCACTGAAGCGACGTCGAAGGGCACTCCGCCAATAACAGAATCTGAAAACCTAGCTTAGAGGATTTCAGGAGGATGGATCTCCATAACAAAATCAGGATTTGCGAAAGATGCGGGATCGTAGCGCAACGTCGAAAAGAGGCGGGAATTAGGGCTAAAAGGTTTTAAGTTAGGAATTTGGGAGGGTTTGGGTATTAAAAAAAATTGGGGGAAAACTGAGAGAGAAGAAGAAGAGGGAAAGATGAAAAAGTATTCAAACAACGAAAGAATTTTGAAAAGAGAGGGAAAACGATCCTCGATTTCGCATTTGCCACTTCGCACCAAAAATTTCAGGAAAGGGACATTGGGCGCTCTTTCTCTCTCCCTCTCTCGCTCTCTCACGTTCTGCCAACCACATGCGAACATGGTGATCGAGGGCCAGCCTCCTCAAATATCCCAAAAAATCGTTTTTTTTTCAATCATGAATTTAAAAATTATCTTTGATAATTTTCTCTTAGGCCGTTAGTGATAGTACAAAAATGAGATTTAAAATTCATTAAAAATAATCAAATGTGTAAGTCGAATACAATGATTATGTCTTAGTGGCTAAATTATATTAAATTTTAATAATATATCAAGGGAGAATCCGGATAAAATCCAGCTCAAATATCAAAATTTTGATTTTTGACAACTTCTTAATTAGATTAAAGGTTTGTTTGGCAATCACTTAAAAAGCACTTTTACGTAAGTCGAAATAAAACTTTGCTCACGTACTTACCTCGGATTGCATAAAATCACTTAAAAAAACTATTCCCAAACATATCCTAAGAAACATGTGGTCAACTTTACAAGGATAAATATTGTGAAAAATTAAAATTTTACAGCCATTCTAATAAATAAACATTCAAATTTAATGTCAAATAACAATTTCTCAGCACAAGATGAGAAGCATGTGGTCAATTCATTACTCATTTCCCCTCTCTCTTTTTTAATATTAGAGCACTATTCTAGGTTATAATTTTCTTTATTTTATTCTTTTCCGAATGCCAGTCAAGACTGTCACATTAATAGTTCCCGCCATCACGATATATGTCGCCTACTCTTAAAGTACAAATCTTTTACAAAGGGATGGAAAGATTCGCCCCCACTGAAATTCTGATACATACAATTATACCCGCAAACCAATAACAATTTCATACACAAGTGCCTAATAATATTCCATAATGACATAAAGAACATTGGAGTTCCACCTGTCCAGAAACATAATGGAAAAATTAGAGAAAAGCCAGTGTTCATAAATTTTTTTGACTTGAAGCGCCTGATAAATTTTTGTACTGAAAAAGTGTTTGTACACATCATGTCAATAAAATTTTCAAATAAAAACTTTTCATCCATTTGTCCAAACGTATATGAAGATTTCACCCAAAAAAGGGGACCAATTCTTATAACAAGCAAATGCTGATCATTGTGTCATAAAGCCAGAAAGGCCATTAGCTGAGAAGAAGCATATGTTCGTCAGTCAGTCACTTGTTCAACATTCATTTGCTTTTTCTTTGGGCGAATTCAACATTCCAATTCTAAAGCTATGAGATTTGGTCCGATGATCACATCCGCATCCTCAAGTTTCAGATTTGGCAAAACCACACTCGGCCAACTGATAAACAAAGAGAAATTTGTTCACTCACAATTCGCAAAAAGGCTCAGCAAAATCAGAGATGCCTACGAGAAAGTCAATTTCTAATTGATGCACGACATGTCTTCGTTACAACTTACAAATTTGCTTGACATTGACTAATATAAAATACTTGAACATATTAAGGATTTCAAAAGTCAACAATACCTGTGCTACAAATATATGTGAAGGAAAAAAGAAACACCGCCCTGAGACAAGCCTGAATATTATAATATCTTATTTTTGTTTCTGAAGAAAAAAAATTGTATATTGAACTCTTCTATTGCATTTTGGAAACATAACTGTCTGGTATCTGGAATAAACAGCGAAGTCTTTTCTGGCAAGACAGAACATACAGGATTAGAGGATTCTGTCCTGAAGATCTGTCATCAGAGTGGATGCCAAAGAACTCAGTTTCTTCCCAGTCTCTCCGGCGATGTTTTTGATGGAAGAGATATCCTGCTGTGCCTGTAAAACAAGAAATTCAATTACCACTACGGCATAGAGCACCATCAATGACAAAACAGTCAAGTTTATATTCATCAATCTGAAGAGTATCTTGCCTGGAAAGATAGTCGATTGATGAGGTCACTTGCACTGATATCAATGGAGGGATCCGACGAGTCACCAAAAAGATCTGCACTAGAGATGGCAGTTGAACCCTGAAAAGAGAACAGGAAGATAAATACTGACAAGGCTCTATAGCTTCAACGTTAAAGCTCTTCCTGCGTTTAGGATGCTAATACCAACTACTTAATAAGTATTTGATCATGTTTGGCACCATTTTCTTCCACAAGTCATAAATGGAACTTCACCCTTTTGGTTATAACAGAGGTAGTCATCATTTTTTTGGGAGGGGGTGGATTTCTTATCAATTTCACCATATAATCAAGGATTTACTCCACAGTATCAATAATGAAGTAACAAGGGAAATTGCGCGTGGAACCATGCATCACAATCACATGATGTAATTTTCTTTCATTCATTGCATTCATCCAAGAGGACCTTGTGGATCGTAAATTGTACTAAAGGTGTGTTTAAATAAAAGGTGTGGTTTATTTAACCTTGTGGTTAAATAAAATATAACTAAATATGGGCCCATGCATTGTACTAAAGGTGTGTTTGAGAGACAAGCTGGAAGTTTTATCCTATCGCTAAACATGATGAAAGTTCTTTTAGGAAGGTATTCGAACACACTGTAAGTCTGAGAAATCAGCTGTACTATTTACAGTTTATGAATAATATAAATATAACTTGTGATAAATTTTATATTTCATATTGATGACATGATATTGATAATTTGATCCCTTAAGCTGCACATTGACAAGAGAGAGAAATAGCCAAGTCAATTCTCGAAAGCATAATTAAGAAAAAAACCAGCATTGATGATGCTACGATTGTGGATAACTTTTCCCATATGATGTTTGGAAATAACTTCAGGCCTTCATGTTTCCATCATGATACAACAAAAAATAATTAGCTGATCATTTCCCTTGTTTCGTGCGGGCACAGAAAGTTAGTCTGATAACACAGATTCATTTATTCCTAAATTCTTCAAACTCATGTTAAAGTAAACTCACGAAAATTTGTCTCCAGGCCCTTCACATTTTGCTATCATTAGATGAGTTTCAGGCTCAGAGGAACTAAGGAGTAAATAAGAAAGAAACCATCTAATGCAAGCTCAGTACCCAAAATCTCCATGCTAATGTCCACAGTCAGACGAAGGGAAAGAAGATTTTTAACATAAAAAATAATTACCGAGAACTTCGCCAAAGTAACCTGGCTTTCTACATCTGCAGCTTTGTTCTGATCTCCAAAAAATTGGGCTGAGGATATAGATTTAGCATTTGAGAACTTCTTCCTTGCTTCATCGGATTCCTGAATCTGATAAGATAAAGAAATTGAGAGTTTGAAAACCAAATATGAGATAAAAATTTACATTTATCGATAAGAACACATGTATATATTTCATAGATTTCATGCCAGAAATAACAATGTCAGCTGAGATAACCACAAGTTATGTATTCTTAGCATGAATACAATAACAACAAAGCCTTATCCCACTAGGTAGGGTCGGCAACATAGATCAAACAACACACTCTATCATAAAACATACCCCCCTTGAATAGATTATTAACAAAAAGATACTTTTCTATAACCTCCTTAAGAGTGAGCTTAGATCTTTCTCTACCATTTCTCAAAAAACTACACACTTTTTGATCCACCCTCCTCACTGATACCTCCAATGGCCTTATTTGCATATGACCGAACCACACCAAACGATTCTCCACCATTTTTTCCTCAATGGCTACCACACCAACTCATCCACCATATTCTTAGCATGAATAAACAAATATAATAATGTTACCAGACCTCAAAGGCCCTAATATTAACTTTCACTATTTCAGGAAATCAACATGTTGCAATTTTATTTTCTAAAACAAATCCAGAATCTTTTTTGAATGTTCCTGATATCTCTCCATTACTCCATGGTTTAGCATATTGCAATTTAAAAATTTTCCAAAAATTCTCCCACGACATTAACCACTAAACACAATAACATGATACAATCTTATCAAGCAGAACTTCCAGGCCCTCACTCCAAACTGATCATTTATGCTGCTCCTCAACAGCCACAGACATGCATATTAGTGTTAACAAATTCAACACACACTCAGCATACAGATTGTTCATGTGACTAGATAGTATGCATCTTTAGTACATGAGTCTAGATCTAGATGTGTAGGCAACCCTCGTCAAACAAACCAAGTCACTTTTATTTTCACAGGTCTAGGACTCTAATCTCATACCAACGGGTTTTAAGCACTTGGCACAGAATGCAATATACAGAAACAGTCCATGCAACTCACTACATGCATTAGTGTTACTAAAGGGACAAATGCAACAGTCCATACAACTTACTTGCACTTTTGAGGAATTTGACCGCTTTGGGAAGCCACTATCCATCCCAAAATCAGCAAAAAAGCTTGATGACTTTGGTGGAGCCACATGACTAAGCACGTGTGAACCTTCTGAATTTAACTCAGACGACTGGACATTTTCAACGTACTCAAACCGAGATGTCAAGGATGGGCTAGCTGCTGAAGCATGGCTTGATGAGGAAGAAACAGGAGCAGGTGCTTCTTCTGGCTTCTGCTCATATAGAGACTCACTCGGCTGCAATTCAACAAAATTTTTGTCATCAGAGCACATCTTCAAATCAAACACAGAAAAAAAGTTCAACAATTGTTAACTTCTGTGATGACTTTAACATAAAATCTGGAAACAAAGACAACTATAAGCATACCTTTTTAGTAAGCTTCCGGGCACCAAGGCCGCCAGTCTTGCCACCTTTTTTGGCACCAATTGGTTTCTTGACAGTATTGGAAATTGTTGTATGAGAAGCTTTAGGGGAAGCAGTGCCCTCAGGCATTTCTGGCTTTTCCAAACTGTTCTCTTTTAGTGGTTCACTGGTCCTGACTTCAGGAAGTCCATTAGCCACTTGTGCAGACTGAGAAGCAACAGGTGATGATGGTAAACCTGCCTCCTCTGCCATACTTTTAGCTACTTCCTTGGAGAGAAGTTGTCTATACAACTCTGCAGCTCGAGATGTATACTTAGCCTCGATCTTTCCACCATCAGTCCAACCATGTTGCTTAAAGAAAACATGTGCACGGTTGTTTCCTCCAAAGCTCATTGTTCTCAGCTGCTCAGGAGTCCATGAATCTAAATTCGTAGATCTTCATAAAAAGGACATAGTTATCAGATTCATGACATGCATCATTTTTTATGTTCCTTGCAATCTGCTACTTCCTCCATTTTTGTACATCTAACCAGAAAACTAGGAATGGAAATCATCAAAAGCAAAGCATACACAAGGATGGAACATTATTAATCTAGTGATACATCATACAAGTACCAAGCATTTCAAATTATCCATAGGATGTGAAAATAATCTTTACCCATCCCACAATCAATAGTATGAAAATATAGCTATTCTGTGTTATTAGAAATAACAGGAATACTATATACAGCGTTTTCATTTGCTCCAGCTTGACTTCATTTGTTGACAACTAAGATGATATTCAATTTCATAGATGGTCAGATAACCAGCCACCAGCTCCCTCAATCGATAGAAGAAAAGGCAGGAATAAACTTCGACGGAAAAGCAAACCACAGAGGAACCTCGCAAGCTATATACATGCAAACAAAGCATTAGAGCCCATGACAGAGACAGACTAGTCCTAATCCTAATTTCCATTAGAACTCCAATTCGAAGTAGGAAAACCCAACAAAAATTCATGGCACAGAGATAATATCTGCAATCATCTCCAAGCTCTATAACAGCATATGGAATGCTATACTACATGCGGAATCCAGATTTATAGCCATTATCTAAAATAAATTAAGCTTCGACAATTCAATTAGCAAATTAGCGAAAAGCGACGTGGATCTGTTTCAAATTCATGGACATGTTTAACTCTTTAATGCGGAAAGGGAATCCTCCTTGCATTGCACCAGATGACCCAATACGCAAAAAATAGCAGTTTTGCTTACGGAGCAAATCAACAACTTTCAACATTCAATTAAGCAGAAAAGAGACACTCGCCCCGCCCCAGAAGAGGCCAAATAATTCAACTTGCCTCACAAAGCTGACGTGCACACCAAGGCTGCGATGAACAGCCGAGCAATCGATGCAGAGGAAGATCCCATATGTAACCGACGCCCAAGTTGGATTCTTTGCATTGCAATCGAAACACATCTGCAGAACACGGAGACAATTTAAGATTTCACATCAAGAGCAAATAAAGCGCAGATCTGAACCCGATCTCGCGAAATCCACAGCAATGAAACTAAATAAACTGAAAAAACATAAAAAGAAAGCAAAGAAATAAAAGATTTAAAGGAAGTATAAAATGAAGATGGACCCAATTAAATTTCAAAAAGGGGGGGAAGAGGTCGAACCTTGTTATCAGACTTTGCCTTGAGTTTCCTGAAGACAACATTCTTGTCCGCGAAGCTGTCGGATGCCATCGTAGATGGGAATGAGATCGGAAACGGAGAAGGAAATGCAGATGGAAAAGAATATCCCTCAGGGTTTGTTTGGTTTGAAGGTAGGTTAGGGGAGGGGAGGAAAAATGAGACCCTCCCCTCATTTGGTTTGGAATTTTAGAGGGGAGGGGAGCCAAAATTTTGGCTCATTTTCCCTCCCCTTGGTTCCCTCCAATTTGGAGGTTTTTGGAGGGGAGCTAAAATTGATTCCTATTTTACCCTCATATGGAATATGATATTTCAATAATACCCATTATACAAATAATAAAAACACACCCATCACTCGATCAGATCGTGCGCTCTTCACTCTGCTTCTTCACCATCCACTTTCCACTCTCTGCTTCCATTCACCCGTCTTCAACCTCCACCCTCTATCCTCCACTGCATCTTCGGTTCATTGCTCCAATCTCTGCGTCTTCACCCTCCACCCTCCATTCTCGCCTTTGCGTCTTCATCTCTGGCTGTTTTTACTTGACTAATTATCCACCCAGTACACACCGTTCACTGTTTTTAGTCTGAACTTGAAAGGATGGATGAATAAGTTGTGGGCCATTTATACAGAGGAAGCATGAAAAACGTTGTAGCAATTATTGTTTCGTTTTTTTCTCTTTAATTCTCTATAAAATTTGCCAGCTTTTTCTTTGGGTCAACAAATTTTCCTAGTTTAACAAGCGCTTGATTATGAAAAGAGAAGTTGGATAACTCAAAACGATGCATGATGAGTAATTAAAGCACAATCACAGAGGGGTGTGTGTGTGTGTGAGAAGAAAATTATTTTTAAGACATCAAGTTTTTTTAATCTGTTTTGGGTTATTAAAAAATGACTTATATATACAATATGAAGGTGGACGATAATTAAAAATATTCTAATATAAAACATTATCTTCAACGTCCATGTCAATAAAAAAAACAGCAAGTGGTGTCTATTGGTTGCAAAATGTAGCTAAAATTTATTAAATATCATTATATCATTTTATTATATGTATATAATAATATTAATTTATTTTAAAGTAAGATTTAAATTAATTTAAATGTAATAGGATTAAAAAGATATAAATTAATTTGTAGGGGTGAAATAGTAAAATTATGGTTATCATCCCTCCCCTACCCTCTTAAACCAAACAAAGAATCCCTCATTCTCTCCTAACCTCTAACAAACCAAACAAGGTAACATAACCCCCTTCCC
>QFDD01001030.1:0-24664 GCA_006871305.1 Vachellia collinsii
AACACACAAACACACACATGTGGTACACTTCTTGGACAAAATTTACCTTATAGAGTGACAATATCCTAGATTCTCGTTCTTGTCAATAAGATAATTAACTAGCATATGATGATAATAAAAAAATGAACTCTAAGAACAAAAGAGAGTAATTCCATATCATAAATAAGCAGACTTTAGTGTACTGATGATGATGATAAGCCATATATGATGATTCAAATTTATAAACTAAAATTATAAATTTTAACTCTTTTTTTCTTCCGAAACTGTGTACTGTAATAGTAGTGATGAAGAAGATGATGAACACACACACATGGAACTTGGAAATTCAAGGATAGTTCTAATGCATATGAGAGTATATTTTAAAAAAAATCAAGATACATTTGTTATATACTACTTCTAATCTAAACATAAGAGATAGTTTAGAAATGAATTTTGGTCTTAAACATAAGACCTTTATTTCATTTTATCTCTATGTTTACCATTTTTCTTGAAAGTAATTTCCATAACTTATAAACTGATATATAATTTAATGATATATATATATAAGTGTTTGAGAAAGATCACATAACCAATGCTACAATTAAGTAGTTTATTTAGCTTCTTTAATCTCCTTAAATTAGTCAAATAATTCTTATATTAAACACCGAAATTGGCCTTTTATAGTTATTTTAACTTGGTTGATATTTGGGAATCATAACAATTGCATGATCCATTGAGAATAGTTTACATTCCACCAAAAACTTTCTCATGAGATTTCACCATACTATGATTGATCATTTGCACTTATAGTAGATATTGCCTCAAGGTATATTGAGTAGTTACCATAATGTGTTTTGACTATCATCACAACCAATACCACATTAAAAAAAAAAAAAACCTTCGGCAACTCTCATGAAGGTCTTGGATGGTTGTGAGTTTGTGAGAATAGAGTTTTACAACTTTTCATTCAGAAATTGCATGTGTAAAAAGATGTTGCACCTTTTAAATTCCGACTTGTATTTGTGTTTGAATTGTTTTAATTTGTACTATTTTTTTGGGGGGGAGGGGGTGCTGAGGATTAACTGGGAATTAATAATTTTTCAAGTCCAAAATTAAAAAAAAAAAAAGGAGATGAATTTAGAAGTTTGAGGATATAAAGTTTTGCTTCCAAACAATGTTCCATGTTTCCAAATAATTTCCATTGACTACTATTACATGTCGAACTAATATGCAAGCAATTGCAATATTAAAGTACATAACCAGCATTGGAATCAAAAAAGCATGAGTGTACTACTATTGAATTAAAAACACTAGTGATCTTACAACCAGTGTGTGTGTGTGTGTCTGGTACACTTCTTGGACAAGATTTACCGTATAGGGTGTTAATATTAATAACCTAGAATCTCGCTCTTGTCAATAAAAGTTAAATATCTGTCATGTGATGATATTAGAAAAAGAACTATATGAACAAAAGAGCTTAATTCCATATCATAAACAAACAGATTTTAGTGAATGGATGATATAAGCCATACGTGTTGATTCAAATTTAAAAATTATTTTCTTCCGTAACTAATTGCACTAAAAATGTATGGTTCATTAAACCCTATATCCAAAAAAAACTAAACAATATGGGGTTGAAGGAAAGTAAAGTAATAGTATGAAGAAGAAGATGATGAATGCGCACGCACACACGCACACGCACACCTGGAGCTTGCATGATCATAGAGCTTGCCTCTGGGAGAGAAGATGATAAGAGCAACCTCAGCATCACAAAGAACTAAGAGCTCAAAAGCTTTCTTTAAGAGACCATTTCGTCTCTTTGGGAAGGACACTTGCCTGCTCTTGCGTTTTCTATACACTTCATCTGTGTCTTCCCTCTCACCATCTTTATTAATATTCTTCAAATAAACCCAAAGCTCTTCAAGCTAGACCTTCAACTCCCAGAAAGCTATATATATATATATAGATAAAGATAGATTGATGGAAAAAAAAAACAGAAACAGGTTAGATTAATTAGTATCATCACTTACCCGGAAGCTATGATGAGTTCAAATGAATGCAAAAAGATCAGATTCTCAAAGTACCAGCAAATCTAAACTCCTTAATTAATCAGTTAACGAGCTGGGAAATTGGGTATTATTTCTCAAAAACTAAGCTAGAAACCAGAAGAAGGGGGTATTTAAATGAAGAAAGATTAGCTTACACCAGAAAGGGAAAAAACCCAGAAATCTTGAGGTTTTTCATACTAGAGAGAGAAAGAGAGAATAAAATAAACCTAAGTATACATAATAATAAAGGAAAAGAAAAGAAAGAAAGGGAAGATTGAAAGCGAAGAAAGAAAAGAATCTGAAGAGAGGCGAAAATGAAAGAACCAACAGAGAAGTAGCAGTGAAAGAGGGAAACGCATACCTTTCCTTTTATTAATCTATCAACTCATCTCTGTTTGATGATGCTCACCATATGAAGAAAGGAAAGGGGTTTGACGGTAAGAGAGAACTGAAACCTCTTGCTTTGCCCGATCTTGGAAAAAACTCAGGCCACACACACTGAAAAGAAAAAAATATCTAATCATATTAATAATTCATTAATGGAGAGGAAGCAAGAAAATAACTGAGACACACTCACAGACCCACCCCACTTGCTAATTTTTTTTATAAGGTTAAAAGACTGAACTGGAAAAATAAAGTGAGGTAGTAAGAGGGAAAAAATTAGAATAGGTGTTGGGTTCTGACTGTTAGGTCCCAATGAAGTTAAAATATCGAAGAGAGGTACAACGGAAGCAAAATTTTCACTTCATTCGTACAATAACGTCATGGTCTAGCGCGCCAATCACAAGTTTAAAACGCATTTCTCTCGTATCATTTTTTTTTTTTTGGCCCGAAGCATTACTCTTGTATCAGAACTTTATGGCATGTGGCCCCATCGCTTTTGTTTTTCTTGCCCCTTTTCCCTTTCTTTGAGTTTTTGATCTTACGAACCTATTTGATTGCAGAAATTACTACTTTTGGATCAATGATGTCGGGTCTTAGTTTTAAACTAAAATTTCGATTCCACTTGCAGAAATGATTAAATTTAATCCATAATAATATTTCGAATTAATATTTCCCCTAATAGAAGAAAATATATGATTAAGAAAAACACTCTTAATTTATGTCAGCATTGAATTTGCAACTCACACTTGCTAGGTTTTCACATCTCACTTACTACAAAGCTATTGACCTACTAATTATAATGTTAATATTAGCTGAAAAAATTATTTTATGGGTAATTCAATATTTTCTGAATTTTTAATTTAGAACTTATATTTTTTTCTTCTTTTTACTTATAAATATTTAATTCTGCTCTTTTGATGATATTAATTATTGTAACTTTGTTATGTTAGAATTTTTTAACTTGTACATGAGTTCATGGTGCTAACATAGTAAGTGCTTATTTAAATTAGCAGTAGAAACTACTTTTCTAATGTAATTTACCGTCTATGAGGTAAATATATGAAAAAAATTTTATCTCGATTTGTATAAAAGTAATTATCGAATGCTAATGCAAATATGCCTAAAAGTTAATATATTTATTAAAAAGAAAACATATAGACCCCAAATTAAAGATCAAAACAAAAGGTATAAGAACCTATAAAATGGCTTTGGGAAAATCACTATAAAATAGCCATTGAATATGGAAAACTTCATATGGTGCAATGACTAAGGGAAATGATAAATAGATATCAATTAGGAATCTATAAAATTAAAGATAAAATAAGTGTAAGGACCTATAAAATGGCTTTGGGAAAATCACTATAAAATAGCCATTGAATATGAAAAACTCATTATGGTTCCATGAATATGAGAAATGACAAATACTTATTAGTCAGAAATCCGGAATTTCAGAATTAAAATGAAAAGACTAAACTAGCCTTCAATAATAGAAGACCAGATATAATGTAATACAGCAATAAGGTGTTGGCACATAGAGAAGATGACGAAGGTAGATTTAAATCTTGGGGTTCCTCATGCGCAGTCGTTGTTCGGAATTTCGATGGGTTCGTACAGGTGCAGCGGTGATGAAGGTAGATTTAAAATAAGGGTTCAGGTCCTTCTTCAGATTTGAGGGATTTGGATCTATTTCTTTTTTTTATACTGTGCTTTTCTCCCAGTATTTTTCTTGAAGACATTGTTATCATTTTGCTTTATCGCTTTGGTTTTTTTTTTCTTGGGACTTTCCATTGTTATAAACTATTTGTTCTTATTTGAATATCAATATAAACTGTTCTTTTGATTTCAAAAAAAGGGTTGGTTGGCTATGATAAATCATGTTGAGGGAACAAAATGGCAGGAAGGTTGGGGTGATTACGTAGGTGTATGTTTTAAGTGAAACAGAAAGGATAGGTGAGGTGTGTAGTCAATAGTTTAACTGTGGTTGTCAAAACATAAACTGATGTGGTAAATAGAAAATGTGTATATTGTACTCATTCTATAAAGTGAGGAAAAATTTATTGGTGGGTAACAAACATTTTAATGAATTTTTTGTATTTTAGCATGCAAGATGAAATTTAATATGGGTTCAACTCCCCGAAGGCACTTGTGTATTTTTTCCATGTAGGTGGGAAGTTTGTACATAATATTGATGGTGTGAAGGTAAACATAATTGTGGGAGTGTGAGGGTAAAGTTGATAAAGGAGGGGATTGAGATGCAAGATTTGAGGATAAATAATAGGAGAGTGGTTTGGTGTGTATGAATGACTTGGAGGTTGGGACCCTTCATAATTTTTTAGATGAATATATGTGATATATAGATTATACTTTTGTAAGTAATATGTTTTTTTTTTCTGGCAATAAAAAGAAAACATTAGGTGAAAGTCGAATCTGAATGTTTACTTGTGATTTGAAAATATGTAATGTCATTGTCATATGGATACCAATTTTTTTGTCAGTGATGTTATAAATTTCATTGATATATAGTATTGTTAATTCCAATAAATAATGCTTAAGTACAATGTGCATTTAGTTGCTTTGTATGGTGGATAGATGTTGAATATTACTTGAAATATTCCGCTTACTCATGAGATGCCAGTATAGACCATTTGTTTATTAATGAAACATGCTTTAAGTACTTAATTGTTAAATGCTGTCAAAAACATAATATAAGTTGTCAGTGTCATCAGTAAAGTTGTAAATTTCATTTCATTTAATAAAGTTATCAATACACTACAAAATGTTGTTAACCAACTCAAGGGATCAACATAGGCACCCAAGTGGACATATTGTCAAAAGCATAAGAAAACTTGTCATTCATTTGAAAAGAGTTGTCAATATGGCAGAAAATGTTGTTATCCAATGCAAGTTAAACAACACAGGCGTTCAAGTAGATATATTATCAAAAGCATAAGATAACATGTCATTCTGTTTAACAGAGTCTTCAAAACGCTAAAAATATTGTCAACAAACTTAATGAAGCAACACAGACACTCAAGTGGAGAAGTTGTCAAAAACATAAAATAACTTGTTATCCATTAAACATAATTGTTAATAAGCTATGAAAGTTGTTAACCAACTCAACGAATCAATATAGACACCCAAATGGATAAATTGTCAAAAGCATAAGAAAACTTGTCATTCATTTTAAAAGATTTGTAATGCAATATAAAATGTTGTTATCCAACACAAGTTAAACAACACAGGTACCCAAGTGGAAATATTATCAAAAGTATAAGATAACTTGTCATTCTGTTTAACAAAGTTGTCAATATGCTAGAAATGTTGTCAACAAACTCAACAAAGCAACACAAGCACCTAAGTGGAAATGTTGTCAAAAGCATAAGATAATTTGTCATTCCGTCTAACAGGGCTGTCAATACACTTAAAAAAACTGTTATTATCATACCTAATTGTGAAACATCATATGCACACAAGTGGACATATTGTCAAAATAATTACATCACTTGTCATTCAGTTTAAAAGAGTTATCAATATTCTATGACAAGATATCATAAGTGAAACAACATTGGTAGTTTAGTCTTTTCTTTAAAATTCTAAAATTCCATATTCCTGACTAATACCTATCCGTCATTTCCCTTATTCATGGCACAATATGGGGTTCTTCATATTTAAAGACTATTTTTTAGGGATTTTTCCAATGGCTTTTCCTACTTAGTTTTTCTTTAGTTATCATGTCTTTTTTGTTTTCTGGTGCAATGCTCCCTCTATAATTAAGGAGGATCAATATTTCCTTTTTAAACATAAAAAAAATGTAATATTATCTGTTAAATTCATTTAGATCATTATAGATTGAGAAAATTACAAATAAATTCTCTGTAAAAAAGTGATAGTGATGAAGTTCCCAGAATTACAAATAAATGTTAAAGGATTAATGTTATTTCATGTTCACTTGAAGGGTTAATTAAAGACTCATTTTAACCAAACCCTTTAACCGGCTACCAAGTGATTATCATATCATCTTTGTTAGCAACACCATATGAAAGTAAATACAAAATATTACTTTTTACTTAAATTACATCTTATTAAAATTTTAACACTTTAACATTTAATAACTTAAATATAATTACTTTTTCAAAATTCTTCACTTGTAAGATTTACAAATCTTCCACAAATGTTTAACTTAGCACTGTATTTGCGATTGTCTATGTGAATTATATTCAGATGAGTTGTGAATAAACAGTGTAATAATTTTAAGTATTCATCCATAATTTATAAGTCCTCCTTCTAAAAGTTACAACTCAACTATTATATTCAAGATTTATAATTAAAAGTTTTTACGATAGCAAATGAAGTTTTAAATTAAAAGAGTGATATATAGTTTATAAGTCTTCTACCAAAATTTCGTCCAAAAGGAAGCCTTTTAACTGCGATTGAAAAAATTACCGCCAAAAGTTTTACTTACAGTGATGATCAAAAAAGTCACCGCTAACAAATATCCATTTCAAGAATTTGGGCAGCGACTTTACCTAAAGTTAGATTTTTTGCGGCGACAATGACATTTTTTTGCTGTTGCTAAAGGTGTATTTTTTTTATTGTGTTTATAAGTTTCTTTCATAAATTTACCACTCAAATAAGTATATTCAAAATTTATAAATTCCTTTTTAAAGTCATCCTTAAAAATTTTTATCTCAACTATGAGATGAGACTTATAAGTAAATTTGTTTTTTTTTTACATCAGGCAAGTTATAAATTAAACTAGTTTGATAATTTAATATCTTAAGTTTATTTATTTTTCCAGATAGCATCTTAAGTTTACCTATGTAAAGCTTTGATTTTTAATATAATTAAATTATTTTATTCCTCATTTGTATTTGATGATCATGATAGAACGCGGAAGGCATTTTATTCATGGGAGGGAAGGGTAAAGTTAGAGATGGTGAGACTACTTGGTTGGCTTTACCATAAAATAATAAGTGAATGTTTGTTACAAAGAAAATTTGGGAAGAAAAAGGAAAATATGAAATTTTCATTCATGAAGACAATTGGTACACAATGTTTTCCACCCTTTTTGGTGGGAACCAATTCTCCAGGGCTAAAAAAAAAAATCCTATATATAGACACCTTATCATTATTTTTTGGAAAGCATTGGATAGTGTCCAGTTTTTAATGAACCCTTTTTATCAGAAAAATTAATAGACCTTATTTTTCACAAAAAAGATATTTATGGAAAGAGACCAGTTTTTAATGAACCCTTTTTTATCAGAAAAATTAATAGACCTTATTTTTCACAAAAGATATTTATGGAAAGGGAACTGTTTTTATTTTGGGACAATATATCACATCCAGAGGACAAAAAGTTGATAAAACTAAAAGAAATAAAATAATTGGTGAAAGATAATATAGGAATTTGGATGAGGACGACCATAATTTGTTGCAAGAAAGAGCTGCTGAGATTATCTTTATAAAAGAAACATCCTTTAGATTGAGAAAAATAGTTATTTTAC
This sequence comes from Vachellia collinsii, assembly GCA_006871305.1. Classification (NCBI taxonomy): domain Eukaryota; kingdom Viridiplantae; phylum Streptophyta; class Magnoliopsida; order Fabales; family Fabaceae; genus Vachellia; species Vachellia collinsii. Next base: position 7,916 of record QFDD01001030.1, read on the forward strand.
AGCATTGCAACAATGGCCAGCAATCAAAAAAGCTGCAGAGAAGCCGCAGACAACCGATGAGTCATTTTATGCCTCTTGTAGTTTACATATATAATTACTAAAACCATTTAGACATATTTCCTTGTTAAAATCCAAATAACATAATGAACATTATTTTATCATGCTCTATAGCTTGGTGGCAACAAGAACACAAAAACAAAAAGACTTTTGTCTCTAAGTTGCTTTCCTACACATATATGGAGAAAACTCAATTAATGTCAAAAATCAAAATCAATAACTTTCATCACGTTGATCTCCGAAATTAACTCAGTACATACAATCATCTCCCAAATCACTATGAAAATTAACTCACAATATGGATTCATCAAACTTACCTAAAGCCATTGATTGGCAAAAAAAATTGATGCTCGCGATGATCTCGGAGACTTGCATGTTCATTAAATGATATCAAGGTATGGCCTTGTATATAACGCAAAATAAACGGTGCTTAGATTATGCAACTAGAAATCAAGAGAACACTACAAATCGTAGAAGATAACTCGATGTGACGAGTCATCCTTATTACACTTGTTTCATATTAATTTGTCAAAGATGGTGCCCAAGCACGTGCTTGCAAACCCACATGCTTGTTTCGTACTACATCCGGTCTTTTGCACTACAAATGAGATATTGTATTTAGGGCCGGAGATTAAATTATTTTGTCTAGCATGATGGCATACAGACACTTATCACACTTGTTTCTTGAACAATCACCTTTACAAGATGCCATATATATAATTGATTTCATGATCTTGTTTCCGGAAGTCCGATGAACAAGTCAGTCTCCAGATCAGAAGATGAAATATTTTCACTCTGCAGACTCTGTCTTCCTTGATGATTTGCCTTCATAATACCACACTGCACAGAAAAATCAATGTTACGATGTTTTCTCTTTCATTCAAATGCAAATAATCTAATTTGCAGTAAACCCTCTACTTTTTTCCCCGTTTGAAATTTAGATTGAAATGATTTATTCTAAATCAAATGATTCATTCCAAGGAGTGTCTAAACGAACTTTCTTTTCCATCTCCTTTAATTCCCCAATCCAAACATACTCTCTTTGGAAACTGTTCATGATTTTTGCACTAGAAAGTGCAGAACTTGATTTTCTTTAGGATGGTGATGAAAATTGAATGAAACTCCTAAAATAATTTCCAGATAAAAATTTACAACAGTATTACCTTGTCAGAAAGCCTTGCATGTTCTGCTGTTAGGATTTTTCCCTGAGTTGTAGTCAAAACAAATGAAGTCATCAGCATTTTCCTTTGACTTTTTTTTTTTTTTTTTAACTGGCAAAATCTTTCAATCACCTGTCAGACACACAGGTGAAGAAGGAAACCTGAACGCACCTTCAGAAATCTTATAGATGAATTCAGCTCGCCAAATATAAGCTAACTAACCATGACTAGTGCAGAAATAATGTGTAAGGAAATCGAAGTTTAGTCTGATTTCACTGGTGAAATAGTGTAATCTACTATACTTGTATGTATATTTGTGGTTGACACACAATCTATTCAATAATTTTATATAGACCAAGGGTATTAAATTTCGATGAAAAACGTTCTCTTTAAATTTTTGGTGATTTGCAAAGTGCTAAATTTTCAAACTTGTTTATCTAAACTACACATTCAGGAGCATGTTTAAGGTTTAGAATTAACTGTGTGTGTATGCATGTTTGAATTTGTGTAGCTGCTAGCTAGGACTAAATTCAAACAAAGTTTACATTTGAATCCAACATATGCAAATCCAATCATGACAAATGTAAACTGGGAAACCATGCACTCAATTCAGCCTGAGCAAATCCAACTCGACTCAATCTAAAAAAAGCTAGCCTAAAACAGAAACTAGACAGACTAGGCAAGGCTAGAATCGTGTGTCCTTCAATATTAAATACTAGAGACTTGTAGATTTGATTGTTCTTGTTTTAGTTTCTGCTTCATCATATTCTTCTTTTGTTACATATATGAGTGTTGATATCTTTGTTTACCTTTGATTGTGTTAGAACCCCAGTTGTTGGTCAAACTTGCACAAGGAAACATAGGACTTTGCAAGCATATGGAAATAATGCTTTATGAGATTTCAAAGTTGACTTGGTTGCTTCCCACTATTTTGGAGATAGGGGTTATTTTATAGAGTAAGCTATAGGCTTTAGCACTGTCTTCTGTAATGGGGATTTTGGGGACTGTGCAATGTATTTTTTGGTCTATTTAAACCGTGGCCTCTAGCTGGGAGATAGGTCATATTTTTGTATTAGAGTGTTGAGGGAGGGTGCTGGGTATCCAGATCCTTTGGACTGTGAAATTCACAGAAGCTGTAGGAGTTATCTTACAGATTAAGGCTGTGGGGTTGATCTCACAGAGTGTATTTTGATTGTTAATATTAATTTTCTTCTGTTCTCACTAATTGTGTAGTTGGGTTACAACAATTGGTATCAGAGCAGTTGGATCCATGGGGTTAAAATGAGAATCTCTCAGGGAGAATATAATAAGATGAGGGAGCTACTGGACAGGTGTGTATGGCATCTAGATAACATGTTGAAAGTGCAAGAAGATTGGAGGGAAGAAATAAAAAATGAAGGAAGAGTTAAGAAGAAAGAAAGAAGAGATGCGGAGAAAGAAGTCTGAGGCGAGAACGCAAGAGGAAGATGATGAGAAAGACGATGAGAAGCCATCAGATGAGCAAGAAGAGGAAGCGAAAGAGCCTACCACTAAACAAGATTTAAAGCTATCGTCTTTTTCCCAAGAAGAGAAATTTGAACAAGTTTTTAGTAACAAACAAAGAGAAAGGAAGAAAACTGAAGCTCTCCAAGTCGTAGAAGCAGCAAAAACAGCATTAGACAGTCCCAGAGAAGTTCTGCTGATGAACGTTGCTGCAAAAGAAGTAAGAATTAGGAAGAAGAGAAGGTGGAATGATGAGGAGGCTCAAGGGAAGCGTAGCGAATGCGATGAGCAAAACAAAACGTGGGCAGGAGTAGTTGACGGTGACGGAAAAGAAGAGAAGCAAGGTTGGGTGATGGTGAACCGGGTCAATCAAATAAAATGTGGCAGAAGGCCGAAAATTGGTAAAAAAGGGGAGGAGGAAAAGGGCTCTAGGGTTAATGTAACCCAACACTCCACAATTGGGCCTAAGTCATTTTTGGCCCAAACATACTACGCAAGAGCAACACACGTGACTAATGGAAGCAAGGGTGTCGTTCCTACGATCGCAACTTCTGAAAGCTCCACGAACACAGAATCAAACTAGGGTACAAATTTAATTCCATGCCTACAAAAGTTTGAGGAGTTTTGGATGAGAACTGAACACACCACTCCTGGTTCAATCACTACTGATGCTTCTCACTTGAGGACAAGGTGAATCTCAAGGGGTGGGTAATGTTAGAACCCCAATTGTTGGTCAAACTTGCACAAGGAAACATAGGACTTTGCAAGCATATGGAAATAATGCTTTATGAGATTCCAAAGTTGACTTGGTTGCTTCCTACTATTTTAGAGATAGGGGTTATTTTATAGAGTAAGCTATAGGCTTTAGCACTGTCTTTTGTAATGGGGATTTTGGGGAGTGTGCAATGTATTTTTTGGTCTATTTAAACCGTGGCCTCTAGCTGGGAGATAGGTCATATTTTTGTATTAGAGTGTTGAGGGAGGGTGCTGGGTATCCAGATCCTTTAGGCTGTGAAAGTGTTTTTATAGTGACTGTAGAAGTTATCTTACAGATTAAGACTGTGGGGGTGATCTCACATAGTGTATTTTGATTATTAATATTAATTTTCTTGCTGTTCTCACTAATTGTGTAGTTGGGTCACAACAGATTGTCTCTATTTCTTGTTTTTGGGTTTCATCATGAGGGTTTTTGAACCCTAAAGCTCGACCCACATTTCATCTCACCCTAGCCACTTGAGCTAGCTATCTACCTCAGGTGGTTTGTCTATGCTCTTCTTTTCCCACTGTTTTTGATACGTGGCCTTCTAATTCATTGCTTTTTGTAATTTAGGGATCTATTTTATGTAATATGTTGGTGCTGCGTTCTGGTCTTTTTTTTCCTCTTATTTTATTTTTTTTAGATTTCTACTTTAATTTTAGATGACCAATCCAGGTTGGTCTTTATGCATGGTTCCCTAATTCAAAATGTAAACTCGATACATGGTGTACCCCTCTGTTCCAATCCAAGTTGGTTCATTCCACTCTATTTCACAAAAACCAAAAAAAAAAAAAAATATTAAACTACATTAGCTTTGCTTTAAATTCAACAAATTTTTAACTCTATCCCTATTTAACATATATTAACCTATTGAAACAAAGTCAACACAATAATAAATGAATGGTAAAATTGTAAATTTATATGAAAACTTTAATGAAGTGCCTTATAAATGGGATAAAAAAATGTCTTCTCTCTGTGCCTTATAAGTAAAACCAGAGGAGTAGTATATATATATATATAATTATTTTTTAACATGGAATCAAAGTATTGCAAATGCAGACATATCAATAAGATTAAATATAAAATTTACGGTAAACAGCATTGATTGCAAGTAATTAACAATATGCCCCATCTTGTACACTCCACACACACACGCGTTGGGACCCACCTGATGATGAAAAATTAAACGCGAAATGATATTCAATTATAAAACTATATTTCATAAGGGACAAGCCTACCTTTTCTTCTAGTTTCTCGATTTGCTCCTCAAAGATTTGATTCTGAAAAAAATATTTATAAAGTTGATGAATCCAGGTAAAAAATAACTCTTAAAATAAAATTTTTGCTTGTATGTGGAGGCACATTAGGTTGACCTTTCTTGCTCGAACGTTTCTGACACTCCCTAGCACCCGTTGTTCAATCTCTTCCAGTTCTTGTACGGAACATGTCTTCAAATCTTCTCCAATTAGTTTCCTAAACGATTAAAATTAGAAAAGGAGCAAAGTAATTAAGCATTAATTTAATTATGATGAATACCAACAATGAATTCAAACAGTATTGTAATATAAATTCATCTTAAAAATGTTGATCTTTGAACCTTTTTGCAGCTTCAAGAAGCTCAATATTCTTCTTCATACTTGTTGTTTCTTGATTCAGAACCTGCCATTTTCAGGATTATGTGTTAATTGGCAAGTTTGAAGGAAACAAAACACAAAGAGGAATATAAATAAACTAATTTTATAATTTATTTATGTCCTGAAAGTCACTGGAAAATCAGGAAACAATAATTAATTCAATTTCAAGAAAAAGGTAATTTTTATGCGTTTACAAAATTTCCAAGATTGTAAACATTTCACTAACTTTAGGAGATATGAGAGAAAATGGTAGTACTCATTACATTCTGTTTCATTATAAGCTGTTATTTTATGAGTTTCTATGCTGTATAGCCAAATGTACAAGACACATAATTTGATATCCGTATTCTCTGTAACTAGGCGAAAACGCTAAACAAATAATTATGGATTAATTAATGGTCCAAAAGGTAAGAGAGGAACTTTGGAAGAGTAGGGACCAAAATGACATTTTAGAATCTAAGGACCAAATTGTAAATTTGGAAGTTGGGACCAATTTGTCATTATGAAATTCAAGGGCATTTAGGGTAAAGTTTGATCAAAATATTAGAAAAATTCTTAAAGCACTAAAAGATAGAGAAAAATTCACTGATAAATAATTTTTAATAACATTGAATTGGTAAAGTGATTAGAAAATCCTCGAAAGGCATTTTCGGAAGAAAATTTTCGGGTAAAGCAACCTTAAAGCTACTTTACTTTTATAAAGGAGATTATGAGGACATGAGGAGTGCCACTTGGTGTCCTCAGAGAAAAAGCAAGAGGGATATTTAACTTAAAATGGTAGAATACGTCAGTGTAAAATTACCCTGTTAGTGTATGTGGACCCCACTTTTTTTAACTCATGGTCAGTTTTTTTTTAAACGCAATTACAGCCCTCAAGCTGCCATTTTCAACCAGCCATAGCAGAAAAAAGAGAGAGCAAGTCGTGCACTTTAAGAGGAGTAAAGAAGAAGAGTACTCAAGTAAAATTCAAGGTAAATTGCCTAATTTCTTCCATAGATTTAATCTACAAACTCTTCTCTTCCTTTTGAATGGTGTAATTATTGATATGGTAAAGTATTTGAGCTGTTGGAAATTTAGGTTTTAGAGAGAGAAAATCAAGAAGAGAGTGATTTAGATCAATCAAATGTTACCAAACAACTTCTTATGCAATTTGCAACATTTTGGCATTTGGTTTGAAGTGATTTGAGCTCATATTGAATTTTTTGCATCAAACCCTTGTCTTGGCTGCCGGGTGAAATTGATCATGCATAGGGAAGGAAGTTTTTATGTTTTTAAATGATTGGGAAATGATCTAAGAATGATTTTATGATGTGTGTGATGATAGAATGTGAAAACCACACTTGCTGAAATTTTCTGTGCATATCGAGTTTCTGCTGTTCTTGGGGAAAGGAGTGAGTTTTTGATGATTTTGATGATTCCAATGGATTTAGAAGGCAAAATTGTGAAGGGTAGAAGTGAGAAAACAAATTTGTAAGCATTAGAATCAAAATTGAAAAATTTGAAAATATAAGGATTGAAATTGTCAAGATTGAGTTTTATAGACTTTTAATTGTTATAATGCATTGGAAATGGCCTAATGTTGATGCCAAATGCATTATATTATGTGTAGTAATGTTATTTGCAAAAGAAAGAGCTCAAAGTGCAAGAAGCAAGTTGAGAGGTCACTTGAGAAGCTAAGTGCTAAGTTAAGGAGTTAAGGTAGCAAAATTTTTATATTTTGCATTAATATTGTTTATAGTTGTTATTGATGAATTTTGCCATGTTTATATGCTAGAAAATGTTCTATATATTGATAGTTATGACATGTCATACTATGTGCAAATTCCATTTTAAGTGATAGTCTTTCACATGCATGCATGACCGGGTTGATATGTGTGACAATTATGCATATTAATGTCATTGATAGTAATTTTATCATGGAGATTTCTATGAAATTTCACCCTACCATAATAACACCTTATAGGACAAAGTGCCAAGAACAAAGGCAATGAACCATAAGAGTAAATATAGGTGATTTTCAAATACAAGGGAATGCTTATTCAAGTTGGATGTGGTTTCATATTGTTTTCATGGATTTTGAAAAAAAATTATATATTAAACTTATGCACTATGAAGCATGATGTATGTGCTATGAAAATAAGCCAAGCATGTTAGATTATCATATAAAAGTATTATATGTATCAAAGAGAGAAATGTGAGCATGCAACTAGCTTTAAAAGGATCCAGAACCCTTAACAAAGGCTAAACTTGAGTTGATGGTAAAACAGGGCAAATGAAGTTCAAATAGTTTGAAATTTTTCAGAAAAATACTACACATCCCAAGCTTTAAAATGAGCCAAAGTTTGTTAAAATTGGATATGTAGACAGAAAGTTATGATTTTCCAAAATTAGGGAAAAATCTGGAAAATTGAAAAATGATCATATGAACAGTGGATTTTCACAAATTAAACTGTATTAATTGATCAATAATTTGGATAAATTGATATTTTTTTCCCTGTAGTAAATTCAAAAGCTTCATTTAGAGACTTGAACCACTCTATTTCGATTTTTTTTAGAATTAGTTATGAATTTTTAAAATTTACCCAAAAATTTGAAAATTTACCAAGTGAATGGTAACTTTGGGTAAGTTTTTAAATTTTGTTGTTTTGGCCAATTCCATGTATGGAGGATGGTTAAGTGGTTCAACTATGATCTTTAATGAGGTATTAAGAGTTGATTAGTGAGGTTTGACACATAAGCTTAAGGGCAATAAGGTATATTTGTGTCTAATTTCCATTAATTTATTCTTTTGATTAATATGTTCACTAGTTATTTTTGTAACGATGGAATTATTTTGCACAAATATTTTCTGTTAAAAAAAAAATATTCCAACATATTATATAGGATAAAATAACACGGACCTTAAATTTTACAAAAAGATATTCTATAAATATGCCATCATTTTGAAAAAGAGAAAGACAATCATATCATCAAATTTTAAACGAGGGCACCAGATTGAAATATTCATTAAACTAAAATGAAAAGAACCAAATGAGAATTTAAATAAAAAGAAAAAAGTATAGGACACACAGGAAAATACATATGCATCTGTAATTTTCACATATCATCCTCAGAGTGTAGCCAAGTAACAGAGAAGTTAAACACTAGATCTTTTCTGCCAAAAAAAAAAAATATAAAGCTAGATCTTTACTTTAGGATGGAAGATGATAAACATAACAAAAGAGGAAACAATTGCTATAAAAAGTTAAGGAAATAATAATTATGAACCTGCATATTTTGTTCGAAGGAATGAGAATCTTTAACATATTTGCGGTAACGGTCAATTGTCTCCATCAAGCTGTATGATAGTGGAAACAATTAATTTGGAGATAATGACAAAGTCAAGGAAATTAAGATTATTTTTTTGGTGCATATACAATGGCACCGTATGATCCATATAGCCAACCTTACATAGTGAGATAAAACTTTTTTGTTGTTACACACATGATACATTGATACAAATAATGTTAGGGGCAAACCCATACCCAGGTGATTACAATTATGCTTCAAACTGTATGTTTAAAAACATGTGAAATTTCTACCCAAAATAAAAAACGTGAAATTCACATTGTTCTTAGGAAGAAAGACATTCAAGGACCATCAATATGTATGAGACTCAAAAGGGTATCTTAGAAGGGCTACATTTCTATGAAGTTCTTGTGAACTATTATGGAATTAAGTTTTCTTTAAATGACAATGTTATAGTTATTGTTGTCATTTATTAAGTTAAAGTTGTTACTTACTAAAATACTATTGTCAATGATATTCAGCAATAATTTCTTATGAAATTAGTTGTCACCATCTTAACTGGTAAGTTAAACTTTTGTCTGTAAAATTGTTATTGTTTCGTGCTTTCATTTTTCAATTTTCAAATTAAAGATATTTAGGTAATTTCTTAGTAAAATTTAATCCAAGACTAGCCTTTAATTTTTTAAAAAATTAAAGAACGAAACTATCACATTTTATCCCCATATGGAAGATCCCTTTTACGAGCTATCCAAACAAGAGAAACAACGAGAGTTCTCTAAACATAGAATTTTAGGTCTCCCAAATAGCTAGACAGGAGGAACTCAAGGGGAAGAGGTCATGTATTTTTATATATAATGTATATACAATCACCAAACTTCTTGTTTATATAGTAACCAATAATTTCACATGATCTAGTTGAAATAATTTCATACATATATTTTCCATTTTATTGCATAGAATTTGAGCAATATGCAGCAATATTCACAAACTTGTGAAATAGGCAACCTACTATCTTGTTTTTATGTTACAGTGATGATATTGAAGACACTATAGTTGTTGTTGTTGTTCTTACAACAAGAACATATATATGCTGGATTTTAAATTTGATAAATCTCACATTATTTTATAGTTGACATCATGTTTAAGTTGGAGCTTAAATTTTAAACAAGTAGCTTATTTTTCAAAATATAAATTGAATTATAATGAAATTTTAAGCAGAGATAATACAGAAATACAATAAATTTCCATAATTTCATAAGTAGCTCAACAGAAACAATAGTAATTAAAGAAATCACATGTAAGTGAACGCTTAGCAACAATAAAACACCATTCAGATCACAGGAATTTCCAAGAGAAACAAGAACTACACTTGTATGGGACATAATACTGAACAATTTACTCTACTGGATTTGTTGTTCCTATATTTCCTATAGGTGAAGTTTATTATATCCATTACATTGAGTTATGCAATCACTTATGGTTATGTATCCTAATTTTAAAATATTATTATATAATAACTTATCAACTTAAAAAAATATAAAACGTATGTACATGTATGATTGGAGAATTTGATGCAATGGATAAAGATATTGACCTAAGTTTTCTCCTTTTATTTATTTTTATATGAATCAAATATCAAATAATCATACTCTTGATGTACATCTATCTAATTGAGATGTGTAAGCTGAGTGGTTAAGTCAGTCCAACCAAGTTTGTTAAGTCAGCTTAGGTTCAGTTGAAGTCTGTACACATGGATTAGGCTATATATTGTAATATTATAAGTTGAAAATGTGAAGGAAATAAAATCATTTTCTTGGTTCTTGCACACACACATATGTTGTAAGCTTAATTAAGCACACCCTATTGTTCAGAACAATTTATATCAACTAGTATCACTCATTTTCTAAGATTGAAGCATACCTAAAATATAAAGGCTAACTTAAACACAGTCTCCTTAAACATCATGTTATAGGTAAATAATCTCTTTAATCTATGAGAAAGTTTAATAAATATCCTTGAACTTTTACATTTATACAGATAATTTTCATACTTTTAAATTTATTCATTATTTATCTGTAAATAGCTTAGAGTTCAAGGGATTTATCTGTGTATAACTCAAAGTATGGGGCTTACATGCAAACAAAAATGAAATTTGAGGGGTACTGAAAAATTTATCGCTGGGAGTTATTGGCATAGACTTAAAAGTTAAGGAGTTTATTATTGAGTAGTTTTAAAGGTTGATGAAGTTATTTGTACATTATTATAAGTTCGAAGATATTTTATATAATTTAGCCAAGTATAAAATTTATAATACATATTACAAACATCATGTCTCATTTCTTACCCCATACCATGTATGAGGTCCTCTCATCTAATTCTGTTTTAAGTCATGGTAGAGTTAGATCCTAAATTGAAGTGAGTTATTTAACCAATGAACTTCTAGCTTAGTAGTATGAAACCTTGCTTGTATGTGGGAGGTTGCTTATTAAATGTAATTTATAAGTTAGTATCTACCCTTCTAATTAAAAAATTGTTTATCAAAATGCTATCATCAATAGTATCAAATCAAATATTTCAATGGCACGTAAATATTTTATGGTTAAGGAGAAAATTGCTTCTTTATGTTTGGCATTGCCCTTAAAGTATTAAAATGAAGCAATATTATTCTCTACCATTTTTTTTGGATTACAATATTATTTTTTTACCATTAAAAATATTAATGTTCAATGTAATTTTTAACAATCAACATTAGATTTTTAACATAATGAGGTAAGATTGATACGCTTTGAAACTTTCAGAGTGAGATTTAATTTAAAAAAAACTTTCGGGACAAATTGACTTTAAGTGAAAACTTCTTAGACAAATTTCCACCTTCACCCTTCATATCTCTCTAATTATTTTACTAACTTATATCTGAAACAGTATGGACTTTATGATATTAATATCCAAAGAATTTAGAACCTTTACAAGGTAATTAAAAGAATTTATGTCCATTTAAGGCCACTATAGGTAACATAATAGAAGTTTAGAATACCACAAAACTGCAATGAAGTTTAATTTCGACTTTATATTATAATGGAGAAAATTAATCCACAAGTCCTTCTAGTTCACCTCAATCTTGCTTTTTTTTTTTTCTTTTTCCGGTAAAAAGTTTACGTCTGTCCCTGACATTTATTTGTTTGAATTGTGTCTTTATTATTCGATCTATTAATTTTATTTTTTACACTTTACGAAATTTCATTCATAGAAATACACGTTAAAACGGTGTGGAATGAGTCAATGAGACAAAAAGGATTCCACAAAGTCCATAAAATTTTTTGAATTAAAAGTAATGGTTTTTACACTCAAGGATTGATGGCAGATCAAGCTATTATAATGGCCTAATTTAAACAAAATAAACTTCATGGATGTAATTCATAATTGAAGTAAACTATAAGATATGTGGATTAACTTTCCCTATTAAAATTAATAAATAGAAAGAATGAAATAAATTATTCTTTTCTGATAACTCAAAATTACAAAAATAGAACTATTTTAATTTATCTATATATATATGGTAATGAAATATACTTCACTTAAGCTTTGACTTTAATTTGCCTAAGATTTCATTTGGTTAGAGCCAAAGCTAACATGACTATCATGAGAAGGGCAAAAAGGCTTCATCGCTAAATCACTATTTTCACAATAAGTCACAATTACTTAATTCATCATTGTAAATATAGCTATGAATGAAACCACAGCCTAAGTGATTGATTCTAACTGGTTGAAGAAAAGATGTGGTGATATAATATTTGGATTCAAACATGGAAGTCACCATCTATATATATATATATTGGAACATAGTCTTCTAACACAATTTGTTTGGAACTAATGCTGAGATAGATGGTATGATGATTTTATCATATAATAAAAAATAGGGTTAGGGTGTAATATCCCAAAGCCATCCCTTATAGATATTGTCCCTGTAGCAAACAGAGCAGGGTTTTGTTTCCCTGGATTTCTACAATAACCCAGAAACACATCTACAAAGGGAAGGTATTCACACCCTTATAAGGCGTGATTCGTTCCTCTTCCCAATCGATATAGGATTTCACATCCACCCCCTATAGGGGCCCAGCGTCCTCGCTGGCACATCGACTGGAGGTCTGACTCTGATACCATTTGTAACATCCCCAAAACCCTCCCTGGTAGATATTGTCCCTGTTGCAAACAGAGCAGGGTTTTGTTTCCCTGGGTTTCTACAATAACCCAAAAAACGGGTCTATAAGGGGAAGGTATCCACACCCTTATAAGGCATGTTTCATTCCCCTTTCCAATCGATGTGGGACTTCACATAGGGTGTATCTAACACCCTAAAAAGTTTTCTTATGTACATCTAATACTTTAAAGTATTTATACAATATTCTGAAGTATTCTTTGATTTGCGTCCAATAGTTGAATACACTAAAACAATATTTTATGGTGTTAAATACATATGGAAAAAACTACAATTTGCTAAATATGTCACAAAATATTTTAAAATGCTAAATGCATGTGAAAAAATGCTTCAGAGTACTGAACGCACCGCAAACTATTTTATAATGTTGGTTACACTTGAAAAAGCATTTTGGAGTGTTGGATATTGCACCTTATGATGTTGGTTACACCTGAAAAAGCATTTTGGAGTGTTGAATGCACTTTAACTTTGTTAAATATCTGGTTAGATTATCCACTGGTTTCATCAGTCAAATCAGTGAACAAACAACCTAGATTCTGATATGGTTCCAACAGTCAAAAAGCAAAAGTAGACATTTAATAAAATAATAATACAAGACAATGAAATATGTTAAATTTTAGTGAAAATCTGTCAAGAATGTAAGTCAATCAAATTAATTAGAACTTGACAGAAAAGGTTCTTCCAATTTATTGCAGTACGCACAAAATAATTTTTAATAAAAACTTAACTGCAAATACATTAATTAAATTTATGATCAACATGAGTCCAATTATATTATATATAGCTAATGAAGTCCTTAATATAAGAAATAGAACTCAACGCAAGATTTCAAGTTCAACATTTGTAAATATGAAAAACTAAATTGACCAAAGCTTCTCATTTAGGGTTAGAGTACTCCACACCAATCCGAATTTGTTGTTGGTTCCAAAACATTATCAAGAGAATTACTACAAGATCCTAAGTAATAAGGATTTAATAATTAAAAAGTCTTATTAACAAGTGAGTAACATAAATTTGTTATCATTTCCTCTGTTTAAACCTGACTCACGCTTTTCAATTGTTATCGGAATAAATAAATCACTTCCTTAAAACCTTGTAGCAATTATCCCAACATCATATGGTTTATCTTTTTTTATTTTTCTATTTTCTCGCTTAGAATTAAACTAAGTCCCTATGAATGGTGAGAATGAAACTTAGAAACAATCAGTGAAATATTTACATAAGATATAAAGCAATTTTTGTACTCTTAATCGACCTCTACTCTTTTACTTAAGAGATGGCGATTGATGAAGGATAATTTTACTCTACTTGTTTTTGTAATGTCTCTTTTGAAACAATGAATTTTAGCTTAATTATATCCAGAAAAAAACTTGGAAACAATTACACAATCGCATTCAAGCCCAACTTTATTTGTAACTTGTGCACTAAACCACACACTCAGAGGTACACAAGCACAGACACAAAGAAAGGCATAGCAATAAATGAGGATCTGCCTTACTTAAAAGACAGCTTCTATTCCTGTCTTTTTAAAGCAGAAAAGAAAGCTTCTATGCATATAAAATTAAAAACTTGAGAACTTGCTTTAAATATTTTGTGCAAAGCACAGATACACAATCTAATTCAGTGAAGGTGGAAGATATACATATGATGCAGTAACACGAACCGTGACGTGAAGTGATTACTGGAGAAACTTGAATCAGATAGTGATGTTGATAATAATAATAACATGAATATGCATATATACCTCGAGCTTGAAAATTCGTACAGCTTGCCTCTGGCAGAGAAGACGATGAGAGCAACCTCAACTTCACAAAGAACTGAGAGCTCAAAAGCCTTCTTTAAGAGTCCACTTCTTCTCTTTGAGAATGTCACTTGCCTGCTCGTTGCGTTCTCTATACGCTTCATCTCTATTTTTCCTCTCACCATCTTTATTCTTTACCCACCTCTCTGTGAACCAGAAAGATTCTTTTTATCAGGTTACAAAGTTATTGGGACAAAACGGCTCAGATAGATTTGAGCCCTCTCACAGAGAAAAAGGAAAACCTAGAATTTAATTAATGATCTTAACTTATGGTTTCAAAAAATATATAAGCGAATTGCGGCAAATTAAATGAGGTTTCGATTCAAGATTTCATAAAGAACACCCAGAAAGCCATAAGGGACAGAAAATGCAACAGATTAAGATTCTAAGTGTTAAAAACTTCAAATCTCAGGAATCAAATCCTAGGACTATTGACATGAACTAGAAGGAATTTTAATTTTAATTCTAATAATAGAAGTTATCTTACCAAGACTAGAAGAAACCTAACAGTCAAAAACCCAGAAACCTGGAAATCTTGGAGGGAGCGATGAGATCGAGGGAAGGTAAAAGATAATGGATTCGAGAGTGTTGAAGGTGAAAAATCAATGAGGCTTTGGGAAAGAATCAAAGGATCAAGAAAAGCAAAACAAGAGGACGTTGAAACAGTTTAGTATCGTATTACTGCAGAATACAGAAAGAGAAAATGAAGAGGAAGATAAAGAGAAATGGAACGTACCTTTCATTGTTAATCAAGAAAAACTTGTTGGCACCTTCGCTTGTTTGGGTAAAAGAAAGAAATAACCAAAGCTGCAAGTGACAAGATTGTGGAACGGTAAAAAAGAAAAAGAAAAAGGCTGAGGATTTTGCCAGCTCTAGTGGGGTTAGCTACCACCACCACGTCCATTTCATCCGTACAACAGCGTACTGGGACACCCAATCAAAAGTGGAAAACACATCATGCCTCGATCAGACATTTTTGTCAACTAGCCATCAGCTTTTTTTTTTTTTTGGTGACAAGCCATCAGCCTTTTTATCGTGAGTTGTGCTCCTTTTTCAACCTTTTGAAGGGAGAATTCAAAAAATTCTGTAACCATAAATTAATTGAACAATGAGACTTACATAGTATGAAATATCAATTATATATGTATAATATAAAAATTTAATTGTATATTTTAGAAGGTTAAAATTATGAAAATTTAGTTGCGTAAATTTTTAAAAATGCAAATACAACTAACATTTGACAATATACAACTGAAATTGTATATCATATAAATATAACAACTTTTCACATTATGTATATCTTATTTTTTTTAATTAATTTGTCAATCGAAAATGTCAAGAAAATCCTTAAAAAATAAGAAATGATAGAGAGGTGAAACAAAATTGTATAATTAGAAATGAATGTGACGTAAAAGTGTGATTTTTCAAATTTATGCAAAAAGACACATGCCCCTACATGTAGTTTAATAAAAAAAATAACAAACCTTCGCGAACAATAGGCCACCACTGGCAACTGGCCGTCGGCACCATAGCCCCCACTAGCATCGGAACCTGCAATGATCTAGTCATTTTATTAAGCAACAAATCTACATTCCAAGTCATTCACAATATTTTTATAATCATTTTCCACATTTCATTATATATTATCAATATCTTGTGTATCAATAATCAGTTAACACTTTGTAATCATTCACAAGTTTTTAATAATTATTCCTTGCATTTCATTGGCTATTACCAACTATTTGTTCACCAAGTGACTAATCCGTAACATTTTCACATCATTTACAATTTTTGTATAGTCATCCCCATATTTCATTAGTTATTACCAATTTTTTATGGACCAAGTAATCAATTGACACTTTGAGGTAATTCATAAATTTTTAATAGCTATTTCTCATATTTCATTAGCTGTTATTGACTTTTTATTCGGCAAGTAGCTGATCAACACTTTCATATATATATATATACATATATATATATATATATCAATCACAAATTTTATATGGTCACTCATCATATTTCATTAGTTATTATCCATTTTCATTTTCCAAGTAACAAGTCAACACTTTCATACTGTTCACAAAGTTTTGTGTAGTTATTCTCCACATTTTATTAGACATTGCAGATTTTCATTTTCCAAATTATAAACCAACACTTTCAAGTCATTCTCGAATTCGGTGTAGTCATTTTCACATTTCATTAGTAAT
Organism: Vachellia collinsii; assembly: GCA_006871305.1. Lineage (NCBI taxonomy): Eukaryota > Viridiplantae > Streptophyta > Magnoliopsida > Fabales > Fabaceae > Vachellia > Vachellia collinsii. The sequence goes on from QFDD01001030.1 coordinate 24,518, forward strand.
TATCAATTATCATTTCTCAAGTAATAAACTCATACTTTCAGATCATTCACATATTTTATATAATCATTTCCCATATTTCATTAGCTATTGCCATCTTTTTGTTTGTCAAGTAACCCACCGAACATTTTCAGTTCACATGTTTTTTTT